>SNQJ01S0075137.1:5930-42967 GCA_010110895.2 Picea sitchensis | reverse complement strand
TAGGCGTGGTAGACTATAGAATGACTATTTTTTTGTAGACATGGAAATTAAAGATGTTGTTTTGTTTACTTATCATTAGAAAAAATATATTTTTTTATTCATTTTATATTTATGGAAAGTGGTTATACCTAAAATAAGGAAATTGGGATTCTACATGAAAGTATAGATAAGATGAAAGGCTCTCTCATTTTATATAGGTGACTGAGGTAACCTCTCTAAGGTTGTAAGTGCAAATAAACTATGATGTTCATTGTCTACAATTATTTTTTCGTGCCTAAACTATCAACTAAAGTTTCTTGACTGCGACAATTTTGGGAGTAGCACATTTTTGTAGATTTAAGAGAATGGTTGTTAGTATAGACTTTCTATAGAAGCTTTAAAGTTTGTAGAATCTAATGACACAACATGATTTTATAGTTGATATATTTGGTAAGATTTACCAAAATGATGGCATGTACATTTTGCAAAATTTGAAGGATGGCAATCCATTGTTTTCCATGTAGCCTCACTTTATTGACTAGGTGGAAAGGAATTTTGAGACACTCTAATTTATGCATACTTTTGTTTTGAACTGCAATATCAGTCTCTTGTGATGTCCTTACAACTATTGTGCTCTAAAGGGATTGCCTAAAATCATAAGTGTCCTTTGATAAGGTACCATTGTATTACCTTTTATTGTTTGGATATTTTTATTTATTGAAAGTGGATTTATTTCATAATTTTGTTAGAACCAAGGGAGCTCCTTCCTTGTTGCCTTTGTTTTTGGCTAATAGAATCTTTTCTTTTCCTATAAACATATTTTAATGCATGGTTAGCTTAAACTTTCCATGTTGATATCATTGCACCATATATTGAATATATAATAAATATGAAGTTTTATTAAACTTTCTTTTAATATCATTTTCCAAGACATTATTAAGTTACTATCATTGGAGACTATTTTTAACATAAGGAAATAATGGAATTCCTCTTCTAATGTTTTAAAGGGTGCTAGTTCAATGGAAGAGCACATGCCTTACAAGCAGGGGGTTGGTGGTTTGATTCCTCCGTGCCCTAACATAAATTTGTTGGACACACCTACCACACTTAGAGGGGTGGGGGGTGAATGAGTGTGGGTTCTTTTTCCAAAACTTTCCTCTGCGCACAAAAACTCACATCAATTAGCATTCAACATTTATTCATACAACAATTTAGATGTGAGCACCTTGTCAGCAGCTTATATATCAACAATATATCATCAACAGAGTCATCACCATAATGAACACAAAGGGAACACAAGATGTATGTACAATTTTCTTTTTATTACAGGACTACAATCAGGGTTTATCGGTAACAAATGAATAGGTACACAAATCTACAGAATGCAGCTCTATATTCAAGAATCAGCTTGCATTCTCAGCACCAAGCTGAGATGAGGTAACAATCCTCAACATATATCAATCGTACCATAAACAAGGCATCAACCCTGCACCAACACAGTATCTTAAAACAACTGTAATCAGCACAGTACCGCATAAACAAGTTACGTCAACCATACCAAAGTATATACCAATCATGTGTCAACCAATCATCAACAATGACTCATCAATATGTATCCACATCATCAGCAACTATACCACCTCATGTATGTGCCAACTCATCAACTACTTGTCTCAACCATGGCCACTCAACATGTACCTCAACCAAAAGCCCTCATCAATTTTGCATCATCAAAGAAATATGATTTGTAGCTCACATGTAGACAGATGTTCTAGTCACATTTCTGCAAACCTTCATTAACTTTAACAGCAAACAGCATTTTCATCAAACTTTTCTTTAGTCTACATGCCTAGTTTTGGATTAGTCCAACAACCCTAACTTGGTAATCATAACTTGAACCTGTAATGTATAAAGATATGAAACTGATACACAATGTTATTCAGTGTGTTTTATGCAGTTCCTCCAAATGGCGCTACTTGGAACCTCTCAAAGGGTTATAGCTTAAAGGAAGTGGCGTCTTTGCTGAATTAGGCTTATTCTAGAGAGCGACCTTTGGCCAGAGGAGTGCCAGCACCAAATGTTTGATGATGATCTGGAAGAGCTGTTCCCAAGAATCTAAAGGGAAGCCTTTACCTAAACCAAGCGTTTTTGTCCACTAAATTTGGATCTGGTATGGAAAAGTTATGACGTTTTTACTGAAACACGTGTTTTAGACTAGTTTAGGAACATTACAAACCCTATTTTCCACTTGATTATCGCTCAAAATACAACGACCCACAAGCTGAATTTTGGACCACACATACTTGGATATGTTGTCTCCTTTTCATAGAATTTCGGGATATGAATCGTTATAAAAAAAGTTATGCGAAAATGGTGAGATGAATTTTAAATAACGTACCTTAGAAAGCGCCATCAAAGGAATTTATCCTTCCCTTGCATTTCGGCCTTATTTTCTTCAGCACCCTCATATTTGGGCTAAGATAACGTTTAGCCAAAACCCTCATACACATATAGATATTCAATATGCTCAAGTGTGATTCAAATGGAGAATGCCCTTACTCTTATTTATACTCAAGTAGCTTCCTTAAAACATCTTCTAGGTCACTTAACCCATATCTAGGTTACTTCCTTATTTTAGGGTTGGGTCCACTTCGTCCTACCATTAAAAGATTATTATTGAAATAATATTAGCCATTTCTGGGTCACTTAACCTATTTTCCTTATTTTTTAGAGTTAACCAATTTCCATAAATATTCCTTCTTGATTTTTGTCACCTTACATCGTTTTCTTGATTTTGTCCTTCTCTTGATTATTTAAATAATTCACCTTGAATAAATATTATTAACCCATTTCTAGGTCCTTAACCTATTTTCCTTATTTTGAGGGTTAACCACTTTCCAACAAATATTCCTTCTTGATTTGTCCTTATATTTTATCATTTCTTCTTTTAGGTCCACTTTGACTTCTTTGACTCTGGGGTCTTCAAGCCTTCATGTGAGCGAGGGTCCTTCATCTTCCTTAAGGCCATAACTCTCAAGCCGAGAGGAGGGTTAATGGCAGGCATTCTATACCACCAGAAATGGCATGATAAGCACTATCCATCTAGGATGGATTTCACCAACAATTTCCTTGATCTTATTTCTGTTATTCCTCAACCTGAAGCATGGGTCCCTCAACCATTCTTCTAGGATAACTCAATCCATGAAATCTTTCACCGTGAGGGCTTCCACCATATGGGGACCACTTTGGGTTCATCCGTTTGTACACCTTATCAATCATGATAAGACAATAATGGAGTCTATCTATATGTTTTCCAACAATGCATCCTTATATAATGGAATACATCGATCCATCTTCATCAATATCAATGACAACTCGGTAGTCCATCTTCATCTAATAATAGTCTCATCAAGGAAAATAATTATTATATTACATCAATCATCAATCAATAAAATCCTTTGACATCAATCAATCCTTGACATCAATCAATCAAATGTCGTGGCATCAATGACAACATGATCCAACAATCTCCCCCTTTGGCATTGATGGCAATACCAACGCATTGATGTCAAGACCAATTACCAATTATTGATGTCATTTATTGATGTCAACATGTGGATACGGCATGCTCTACATCAATAGTCAATGTGATTATTTCTCCCCTTCAATAAACATTAATGTGATTAACTCTCCCCTTTGACATCAATGGCAAAGGCCATTCATCATCTTAGGGCTGCTCCCCTTGCCTGAACTATCCTCTTGGGATACTCCCTCTGTCTTAATTCCTTTGATATTCCTCTAGATAATATCTCCCCTTTTGAACAAGGGATATCACTCTGATGTAATGCTGAAGAAATATCATGAACATATTCCCCTTGTGATGTAAATCCCCTAGAATTATGCCTATGTGTGCTTTCTTCAAATATAGGTCTCTTTTTCTTGGTATGCATTTGATATATATCTCCTCCTAAGTCAGCAGGAAAATGGCCCCCAAGGGTATGTCCCCTATCTTCTACACATAGGATGAACAATATGCTACCATATGACATCCTTGGACCTGTTCATACATCAAACTTGTGCTATACCATTCATCATGAAACAAAATATATGTCAACAATGAAATAGAGAATCATGAATTGGTATAATATAGGTACATCATGTACAAAGATGTGCCCACCATGCACAACACCATGTACATCAACCATGTATTGTCTCATACAGTAATAACTAAAGATATCATCCATGAAATGTATCCACCATATGCCAACATGTGCATCTACCAATATGCCAACATGTGCATCTACCAACATGCTGGAAACAATGTGCATCTATCAATGCTTTAAGTAAAATACCATCCATGGTGTACCATCATGCATCATTACTTGCCAAAACAGCAAGCATATCAACCATGCGTCAGTAAGCTAAGATTCCCCGATGATGTACAACATGACTATCAGTATACATGTCTCAATGTGTAGCCCTTCCACATGAAAAATGCATGCACCATGATGTCAACAATGCATATGCTTCCAATAATACATCGCCAAGATATATTAATGAGAGCTTCAAAAGTACGGACATGTACTCCAACGGATCAACATCAAACCATACTCATGGGTTGGAGTGCCATGCACCCAAAGTTTTATTTTATAATCCAATGAATGAGGAACGCAAACACACGCAACAAATAGTGTGAACGCATAACAGAGCAATGTCGGACCACATAGCGGAGGTTATACCATCACATTAAACTCCAAACCATGTGCGCCTTTTTCCCAAGGCTTTACAAGCGGATACACGACCCTCTTGCTGAAATGGTGCGTAATGTACATGACCTAAAGGTCGAGGAACATGTGGATAGCATTATTATCACCACTGTTACTGCATGTGCCTTAGTAAATGGCGCATTTAAACTTCCCTTTAATCTCTCATTATGATCTGGCTGCTCTATCTTCTTCACCCACTTCTGTAGATGACCCTTTCTCTTTAGAACTTGAGCTCAAATTATCCATATTTTCAAGATGTCTCCCTTTTCTTACTTCATTCCTTCTTCTAGCCATGCTATGTGGAGTCCTCATCATGGACTTTTCTTCTTGTGTTCGACACTCACGGGATTTGTGGCCAAATCCACTAGCTGTAGCATCTCATAGAGTTACGATGAACGAAATATGTCCCTATTTGATCACATCTCCAACACCTTGGTGTTATAGAATCTTCCATTGCAACTTCTTTCATAAGATCTACATTCCAAAGCTTTGTGACCATATCCATTACATGAATAAACATTACTTACATGGAAAATACTTTCATTCCTTTGCTTTGGTGTCCCAAAGGAATGGCTTCTTGATGTCTTCCTTGCTTTATTCTTTTGAGAATTTTTCTTTTCCTTGTGTATGTGGTTTGCTTTGCAGCATTTTCTTCCTTCTTTGATATATTTACCTCATGCTTCTTTGAGGGTGCTTCAACATGTGTATCTTCTCCTTTTATTATCCAAGACTGATTTATCACATGATGATCTTTGACTTTCAGATCTCATCCAAGATTGTGAGCTATTCAAGAATTTGTTTGAATTTTCCACCTTCTTTCTAAGGTGGAAAAGTCAAACAATTTCAGTTTCTAACTTACAAGCATGACTCTTCCTTTTTATTTTATTTATGAATCTTCAATGGTTCCTCTATTCTTTTTGGCTTCTTCAGTTTGTGTCTTGGGATGGACAATGGTTTCAAAACTTTTACTAATCTCATCATCTATATTCATGTCTTCTTTTCCATTCTTTAGTCTTGTGATCTCTTCTTCCTTTTCTTCTAATTTAGAACTCTCTTCTTCTTCTTTGAGAATTCCCTTTAACTTCAAGATTGTTGCCTTTGACTCCCTCCTAATAAACTTTTAGTGTTATCTGAAAGATGGTTATAGTGTGTATAAAAATGATCACTCCTATACATGTGTATAATCCCTCTTCAATTTCCTTTTGAAGCTTTAATAGATTCCTTCTATTCTTTCATGGGATAAATACCATCAAAATTTTACACAAACTATATCTACATCTTCTTCTTCACTTGTGAGAAAAATTCATCATCATCATCATTGCATTCAGGGGCTTTGGAGTGTTCTTTACCTTCATTTGGAAATAATACTCATGATCTTCCCTTTTGCCAATATCAACACATACTTCTTTAGTGAACATTTGAAATGTCTTCAAGATCTTCCTTTGTGCTTTATTATCCTTGATTCTTTTATCTTCACTTGAAATGTTTTCAAAATCACATTTAGAAATAATGCATTCAAAGGGTTTTGATGATTCTTTACCTTTGATGATCTTGATGGGTGGTCTTCAATTTCTTCTTTCTCTTCTTTGCTTTGATATGTCTCCTCTAGATTTGAGTCCTTAGATCCTTGGCCGGGAAGTGTTTGTCCCATGCTCTCTTTGATAGGGCTTGAGGTCCACTAGAATTGTCTTGAGAACCAATGCATCATTCTTCTTTCCTTCCCTTTGAGCTACAGCTTTGACTTGTTCTTCATTGGAACATATCCACCAATGGTTGCCTTCCAAATTACTTCTCCCATTGTCTTCAAATGCACTCTCATCTCTATTCTCCAAGTGAGATATTTTTCCTCATCAAGGGTTGTAACTTCATCATCCATTTGAGTGTATATGGATCTCCTTCAAAGCTTGTTCAAGACTTGTAGAGGAGCCAGCTCTGATACCAATTGTTGGACACACCTACCACACTTAGAGGGGGTGAATGAGTGTGGGGTTCTTTTCCCAAACTTCCCTCTTTCACAAAAACTCACCAATTAGCATTCAACTTGTTTATTCATTACCCATTGTTGTCATTTTATAACCAATTAGATGTGAACCCATATCAGCAACATATATCAACAATATATCATCAACAAGTCATCACCACAATGAACACAAAAGGGTACAAGATGTATGTACTATTTTCTTTTTTATTACGGACTACAATCCTTAGGGGTTATCAACAACAAATGAATGGGGGTACAACTCTACAAAGGCACCAACTCTTTATGCAAGACTCAGCTTGCATTCTCAGCCTCAGCGGATGAACCCAGCAATCCTCAGCAGGATATCAATGCAGCACCATAAACAAGAGCATCAACCATGCACCAACACATTTACCAAACCGTGCATCAACCATACACATCAACCTGTACCATAAACAAGTGCATCCAACCACCGTAACGCAAGTATATACCAATCGTGTTTCAACCAATCATCCAACAATGACTCATCAATATGTACCAACATCATCAACTATACACCTCGTAATGTGCCAACTCATCAACTAAATACCAACCATGTACTCAACATGTACCTCAACCAAAATCCTCATCAATTTCATCATCAAAGAAATCTGATTTGTAGCTCTGTAATAGACCTGGTGTTTCACAGTCACATTTCTGCAAACCTTCATTAACTTTAACAGCAAAGAAACTAGCATTTTTTCATCAAACTTTTTCTTTAGTCTCATACTAGTTTGGATTAGTCCAAGCAACCCTAACTTGAAGTAATCATAACTTTGAACCTGTGTATAAAGATATGAAACTGATACACAATGTTCCTCAATTGTGTTTATGCAATTCCTCAAATTGGCACTACTTGGAACCTCTCGAAGGAGTTATAGAAAAAATGGCATACCTTGCTGAGGTGCATCTTGTTTAAGGAAGGCCTTGTGAGGAAGTGCCCAGCACAAAATATTTGATAAAAAGTGATCTGTTGTTGCACAGGATACTAAAGCCTTTATCCTAACTAACACATTTTTTCCCACTGAATTGGGATCTTTTGAAGTTATGACATTTTGCAAGAAACACCTGATTTTGACTAGTTTAGGGTGGCCAAAACCAATTTTCTGAAGTGTAACTCGAAAATACAACGACCCACAAACTGGTGAAGACCACAGATACTTGGATATGTTGTCTCACTTGCGCAATTTAGGATCCTGAATCATTATAGAAAAAAAGTTATAGCGAAAATGGTGCTGAGATGACCTGAAAATAACATATAGAAGCTTTTCATGAAAAGAATTTATCCTTCCTTGCATTTCGGCCTTCTTTTCTTCACTTTCCTCAGAATTTAGGCTAAGATATCATTTTGGCAAACCTCAGACATATATATATTCAATATTCTCAGAATTAGTGATTCAAATGGAGAGTCTTGCCTCTTATTTATATCTCCAAGTAGCTTCCTTAAAACATCTTCTAGGTCCTTGGCCCCACTTTCATATTTTTTGGGGTTGGGTCCACTTCTAATTTATCCATTAAAATTATTATTGAGTAATATTAGCCATTTCAATGTCATAACCTATTTTCCTTATTTTTTAGAGTTAACCACTTTCCATAAATATTCCTTCTTGATTTTGTCACCTTACTTTATCATTTTCGCAGTTTTGTCACTTCTCTTGATTATTTAAAATAGTCCACCTTGAATAAATAATATTAACCCATTTCTAGGTCCTTAACCTAGTACCTTATTTTTAGGGTTAACCACTTTCCATAAATATTCCTTCTTGATTTTTCACCTTATTTTATCATTTCTTCTTTTGGGTCACTTTGACTTCTTTGACTTTGGGGCTGAAGCCTTCAATGTGGTCCTTCATCTTAAGTAAGATACTTAACTCTCAAACCGAGGGAGGAGTTATGCTTGACATTCCATACCACCGATGGCATGAAGCACTATCCATCTAGGATAGTTTCATAACAATTTCCTTGATCTTCATCTCGTTATTCCCTCAGCACAAGCATGGGTCCTCAACCATTCTTCTGGATAACTCAATCCATAGCGTCTTCAAAGTGAGGGATTTCACCATAAAGGACCTCTTTGGAGTTCATCCATTTGTACAATATATCAATCATGATAAGACAATAATGAAGTCCATCTATATATTTTCCAACAATGCATCATATACCAATGGAACCATGATCCATCTTCATCATGTATCAATGACGCTCATTGATCATATTCATCCTATCTGGGTCTCATCAAGGGACAATACATATTATATTGTCAATCATCCAATCAATCAATCCTTTGTTATCAATCAATCAAACCAGTGGCATCAATGACAACATGATACAACAAAATTAACATAATGTATATTATAATTTATTTTAAGAAAATGATATTTATGTTCATTTATCTATGGCAAGCCATTTTTTTTTATACATTGTTTTTATATATTGTCTCTAAAGAGACAAAAGTCATAAATTATCTGGAGAGACAAATATTTGCATAGACTTGTAAATTTTGGTATTCTAATTTGGTATACAAAGTCATTTATTGACTTTTATTTGCATATAATACATTAATATGAATTAATATATGCAATATGTGGTACATTGAAAATAAGAATCCCATGTAAATAGAGTTTACATTTCTTAAAAAAACATAGAATTAATTGATAATTAGTTAGCTAAGTGGACTATTGATGTGTCATAGATGAAAGTGAATTGTAAAGCATTTGATTTTCCTATCCATATTTTTTTGTAAATTTCTATTCTTAAATCAATTGAAATCATCCAATATAAGCCAATAAGGCACATATTTATTTGTTGACTTTTATATACTTATAGTATTAATATGAGTGCATAAATGTGATATATAATTTTTCAAATAAAAAAAAAAAAAAAAAAAAAAAAAAAAAAAAAAAAAACTTATAATTTCCTAATAATGAATGCTAAGTGGATTATTAATGGTAATAAGAGATGGACCATAGATGAATGACTTATAATTCTTTAAATTAAACGACATTTTATTACTCAATCCATAACATTTTATAAATATTTATTCTTAAACCAATTATTTATAATTTCAATCATCTCATATAATCCAATTTAAGAACAGTGACTTCTATTTACCTTTACCTATATTATGCATTAATATGAAAATATACATGTAGTATGGTACGAATAAAACTTCAATGTAAAAGTAACATTATCGTAGACCAAATAAAATGTATTTCTTAAAAAACATAGAATGTCGATGATGAGTGTTAAGTGGACTATTTATCATTGGAGATGTGTCATAAATAGATGTCTTTGAACTTTTGCATCCACATATTTTAGGATTTCCCAGATCCATAACATTTTGTAGATTTGTATTCTTAAATCAATTATTAGTAATTGAAATCATTTCATATAAGCCAACAAGACACAACTATTTGTTAGTTTTTATTTAATTATATGAATTAATAGATGTATAAATGTGATATGTGTTTTTGAAATAAAAATCCTTACATTTCTTACAAAAATAACTATAATTAATTAATAACGAGTCCTAAGTGAGCTATTTAGACACGATTAAAATTGAAAATTAATATCTTAATTTTGATAATTTTATTTGTTGTTACATTAAACAATAATCATTAATAAACAAAGAAAATGGGGAGATATTCAAAATTCAACTAAAAACATTGAAAAATGTGTTTCAACATCTATCTCTTATGCTTTTAAGATTCTTATCATTTTCTCCTCTTTTTGGTGAAAGTAATGCCCAACAATGATTGATTTTTCTATGGTTGGTTGGCTTTTCATACATTAGGCTAGTGTGGTTGTGTAGAAATTGATAATGAGGAGAGATCAATATCCATTTCTTACTTACTACTCTTTGAAGACCCTTGCTTCCATTACCTACTCCTTGCATTGGTTCTCAGAGGCCACTCACTTAGTGCAATGCACACTAGGAATCTCAATAGATTGACATCCTCCATGGAATATATTAAGGATTTATAAAAAACAATGTTTATAGAAGTCCATGTAACAAAAATTTTCCAAATTTAATGAAATGTGTGTTATGGGTATTGGCACGCAGTTTTTATCTTATTAACTGTTGCATTATGAAATTTCTTTGTGTTTGATAGTACATGTGTACATGTAATGATGAGTTCATTCCAATTGATGGTTGGATTAATAGAGTAATTCAATTATAGTTGTAAACAGTGCAGAGAGCACTGTTGATTTTTTTTAATCATTTCCATGAGAATATATATCTTGTACCTGAGATATTGATAATTTGTTTAGTTAATAAATGTTGAAATTGTGGCCAGGAAGAAAGGGGACTTGGATATGGTAGTTTTGTAAGCCCATAAAGAAGAATAATGTCTATTGTTGCAAGAGTCAAATTGTTATGAGCATGAGCTCATGTCTAGAAGTTTTATTTTTTCCTATATAAATAGTTTGGGAATTATGATTTGATAATTAATGACAAATTATTTTATTAAAATGTAAATGGAAAGGAAATTGTAGGTACAATGGTCTTGGATATGGGGATGTAAGCCCATAAAATTTGATATCTGATTCACCGAGCCAACCATGGTTATCTGATATCTCATGATGTTTGTATGTGTATAATACAGATGGTATGTTGGATATGCAAGATGGAAGGCATGGAAAGGCTATTGTTTGTGACTTGTGAAACCACATTGTCCCTGAGAAACTTCTTGTGCAAAGAGACGAGAATTAGGGGCAAGGAGATGGATAGCTTGAGGGATTGCATAGCAGAAAAGGGGATGCATATTGAGCCTAGGCCTGGAAAGTGAGTGACTTCATAAGAAGGATACTTTGAAGTAGCTCTTGAATTGGTTCATGCACACAATGGGTATGTCAAGGAAAATAGTGAGCCAAGTTAGCGAGACAACCATATGGATCTGAGATCCATGAACTGCAGAGATAAGTATTGTATTGGATTATGAAAATTTACTCTTACCATATGAGAAAGAATGACAATTTAATGCACAAATTTTGAACTGACATGCTCGCTAATTTGAAATATTGTTGGAAAATGATGAATGTTAAAGATCTAGAAAATTACCAGACTATGAGAGAAAGAAGGTGATGTTGGAGCAACTAAATGACAAAGGCATGGAAGGAAGGAAGTATGATGGACTTGATACAACTAGAGTTTTGGAACCCACAACTCTAAAACTTCATGGAACAGTGAGCCAAGTTAACGAGACAACCATATGGATGCAGATCCATGAACTGCACAGATAAGTATTGTATTGGATTATGAAAATTTACTCTTACCATATGAGAAAGAATGAGAATTTTATGCACAAATTTTGAACTGACATGCGTGCTAATTTGAAATATTGTAGGAAAACGATGAATGTTAAAGATCTAGAAAATTACCAGACTATGATAGAAAAGAAGGTGATGTTGGAGAAACTAAATGACAAAGGCATGGAAGGAAGGAAGTATGATGGACTTGCTACAACTAGAGTTTTGGAACCCACAACTCTAAAACTTCCTAGCTGAGTGCACTGAAGCCCTGGGGAGAAGTGGAATAGACTGAGGGACTGCATGGCAGAGAAAGGGGTTAATTTCTTTGGGTTATGTAGGGCTGAGAGGGAAGGAGATCTTGTTGGTTGGAACTGCTTCCAGAAATATAAATTCTGAAGATCATCATACATGTTTTGGGTTGGAATGCCTATGCATACATGTTTTAGGCCAAAGTGGCTATGTATATAAGATTGGGCTATATTTTCTGTGTGAATTAAGGCTAGAGGGCCTAGAATTGTAATTTTAATAACATTGGAATGGTGTTGTGCACTAAGGACAGTGCCAAAATAAGGGGAGGGGGATGTAATGTCCCAGTTCTAACCCTTATAAACTATAATGTATTATGTAAATATGACTTAGGTTGGTGAGCTGGTAAAGTTGAAAAGGGGCCAGAGTGCCTAGGAAATGTAACACTTCCTATACATTAATAAAATAAAATTTTGGCTGAAAGACGGACAATGAAAAAAGAGATAGGAGGATATGATTCCACGAGAGAGGGGGCTTGAGGGGCTAAGTCTTGTTATTTTTATTTTATTTACCCATAATTGATTTTATGTAGAAAAGGGGGTTACATGAGCTTCTTAGGAGGGAGGCCATGTGGCTCTTGTCTTCATGTAATTATTTAAACATCCTTTGGGGGTTGTTTTGGGGTCATTCTTCCCTTGGTTCGTCCTATCCTCGTTGGTTCACTTGTTCTTATTCATTCATGACCACACCTTTCCCAATCTTAATTTTTGGGAGCCTCACTCTTGCTGCATTCATATGCTCATGCTTTGAGCATGGATATGAATGGCGGCGTGAGGGTGGATTGGGGTGAAGTCCGTTCTTCCCCTGGTTCATCTTCTTCCCCTTGTCCACTTGTTCTTCTTCCTCTTCACTCGCTACTGCTAGTTCATGTGCTCTTGGAATGAGCATGGAAATGAATGGAAGGAAGAGGAGAGCCATCATTGAATGGCTATAATGATTTACTGATCATTCCAGGAGGGAATCAATGCATGTGTGCATGAACTTGATGGCAGTTCGGATGAAACTGTCCACAACTGAGAGTCCTTGGAATAACCAGTAGGGATATTTCCTAACTAGTAACACTGTAGCCCTGGAGAGAAATGGAACAGCCTCAGGGATTCCATGGTAGAGAAAGGTGTTCATTTCTTGGGGTTGTGCGGGATGAGGGGGAAAGAGAGCTGGAAATTAGGATTGTTGTGAAGTTGGGAAACCTGAGAGCTACTTAGCCAACTACTATGTATTTAGACTTGGCCTAGGACCCGTCCGTGTGGATTCATAGCCCTGGCTCAGGGGTGACATGTTGTTGAGAGTAAATGAACAACAACGTCTAATACAGTCTTCTACAATATCCACAAGCTAAAACCAAAGTGTGTTGGACACTGGTATTAGCCTCCAATAGAGAGATGCATTGAATGTCTACATGAACAGGAGTCGTAGAATAGATTTATTGGGGTTTGCAAAGAAATTAGAAAGGTTTCTACTCACACTCCCTATCTCAGGATAAGTTAGAATAAGAACTTGGGTTGAAATAGGAGTTGAATATGATCACCACCTAGCCTCAGTCCCTCAATGCATTAACCTAACCCTTTCAATGTGATCTTCTGAAATGTGAGGTTGACAAACAAACCACTGAGGCTTCTAGATACGCTCTATGGGGATGCATGTGGGTTGCATGCACTCACTGGCGGGCTTCCCAATTCTGGTGGTGTTGATGTGTTAGCATGCAACTTTTCATTCAAAATCATAGCTACTTTTCCCAATAGGCGGTGCAATTGCATTACTAGAAGGTTGTGAAAGTGTAAGACCAAGGATTTGTTTTCTTAATTTCTTTGTTGTGGTACTTTCCTTATAGTCAATTGCATCTCCCTGCATAGGGTTCTGCCGAACTCAATCACCCTTGTTTCTCCTAAGTCTCTCTTTGAGATTCGTCCCATACATAAATAAAATTTTACTAGTTGGATCACTGAGAGATTTTGAGGTTTTGTTCTCAGCTTAAATTAAGAATTGGCACTCCATTACCATTAAATACAATTTTTGAAATTTTATTCAATACCCAAAAATTTGCATAGAACTGAAAGTTAATTATGTAAACTAAACCTATTTGCACATGAAATTGTTTTAAACAAATTTTAAAGTTGCTCCACACTGCATCGTGTTAAATCTTCCACTGAGTGTAATACCTTCTGACAAATGTATTAATTCCCCATCATTTATAGTTTAATTAATACTCTAACAACTTGGTTATTTACAGCTGGGAACAATATTGTTCAGGATCCAAATACAAAGAGCCTGAGAGCCACTTATATTTCGTGCAAGCAAATCACCTAAGATAAGCTTCAAAATTGGTTCTTGCCTAATGTTAATATTTTCGCTAGGCATCACCTTTAACAAATCTATTAATTCCAATTTCCTTGTCATCTTATCTACTTGTAGAATATTTGAACTGATCAAAAACTGAAGATCGATTTAAGCTCTACATGGCTTGTTCATTTCAAACATGATTTAAAGTTACTTTGCATCCTTTCAAACAGTGATTTCTGAGAATATGTGGTTTCTTGTTAATAAACCATCATAGGTCGTCTTGTTAATAATCCATGTTATGAGAAATGAGAAACTGTAATGGAACCAAAAACAAGGGCTAGAAGTTTTCTTGGTAAGAAACGGTCCTACTCCTCCCAAGTACCATGCATATTGTGGGGGTTTAAGGTTTACCTGGCATATTTCAATATAATTTCTTCTGAATTTTACATCAAGTTTTATTAAAAAAACTGGGTGGTCTAAGCGGGTATCCAATACCCACCCAACTATGCAATATCGAATACTGAGTAGTAGGTGGATATTGAAAAAGTTGGGTGGTTTAAGCAGGTAGAAGTTGGGTGGTGGATATTGTGTTTATTTCAAGAATCCTTTAAATTCAATATAAAAAAAGTGTGCATTGAGATGGGGTGGTTAGCTATCACAACATTCATAATCTAAATATCTCAAAAATCATCTAATTTAATACACGACACTTAGACATTTAATATATTAAAATGAATAGACACCACCTTTTCACGTATGCACCAAATTACCCACTTTTAAATAAAACTTCATTGTGTTTATGATATTTTAAATATTAAACCTAAAGATGACCCATTATTAAATTTATTGGTTTATGCACTGGCATATATAGCCCTCTAATATATCAAATAAGTAATCAATAAGGGTGACTTGAAGGATAATGATGTTCTCATTCCATGTGCATTGATTTAGGAATTGACTTAATATGATCTATAAATTTAAATTTCATTGTGTCTATTTCAATAATCCTTTAAATTTAGTACAATATATTTAGATATCCATTCTGTCAAAATGGAGTCATCTACTTTTTTTTAGTAAATTTCTCTTTAGTTAGTGGAATTTGAAGATACAAAATGTCAAAGTTTCCATTGATCTAGACTTCTAATTAAATTTTCTATGATCCATGTCAATTTAAAATTGGGTGAAACTCCAAAGGGGTTTGTTTCACCACACACAAATCTTAGATCATAACAAAACTTTTTTCATAAAATTTATGTTGAATTCTTATCAGATTTGTGATTGGAAAGGGAGTCCATTTTGTTAGCACTCTATAAATTTTGTCCGGCTGAGTAGACAAATGACAAAGGTAACTGTTTCAACTAGCTTTAGAGCTGAGGCACTAGCCTGCTCAACTCAGAGAGGGCTCTCTCGTGTCACTTGATTTTTCTTTGGAAATTGGTGGCTAGATTTGGTTTGTTT
This sequence comes from Picea sitchensis, assembly GCA_010110895.2. Taxonomy (NCBI): domain Eukaryota; kingdom Viridiplantae; phylum Streptophyta; class Pinopsida; order Pinales; family Pinaceae; genus Picea; species Picea sitchensis. The sequence continues at coordinate 26,926 of SNQJ01S0075137.1, read as the reverse complement.
GGGGGGTTTTAATAAAATGGCTAGAGGAATGAAGATAACATTTGGGCTATGGAGTCTAGAATAAACAATACATTGTCAAACTTTGGAACTATTAAGAGGAAAAGGCTAAATCAAGCAGTGAGTCTGAGTTTATATTTGAAATATTTGCATGGCATCAAAGGAAAATGAAACACATAACTACATCAGAGCATTATAGGAATGAATTCTGAATTAGTTCAGAAGAGATAAACATTGTCTAAATTGCTAAGCCAAGAGCTTCAAATGATGAATCCCGGGCCTTTAAACTCTCCAATTTAAACAGAAGAAAATTGTATATGGAATAAAAGATCACAGGAAACATAGGCTATGAAGAGAAAACAAGACTCATGTCACCACCAGTTAGAATGTTTTCATAAACAGTCCAAAATCCGCTTCTACATTTATATATTCATTCTAGCCCCAAAATTTACAAAAGTCTTCCTGCACAGAGGACATGCTCCTCTTTTATCCATGCTTTCTATATCCTTGAGATATTATATATAGAGAGAAGGTTCCTTCGTGGAATTCAAAACGTTCAAAATTCTCATCGTTCTAAAATTAGAGATAAGTTACAAGGAGGAATGATTTATAATAACCGTTACCCTATTTTAGAGGGACCGTTAGGAACAGGTTCATCATATCTAGGCACCATCTATCCAAAACTTGTTGGGATATACTTATCTCCACCTGAGAGTTCATTTTAGCTTAGTGATATCCTCCTTTAGAGTATCCATCCAGACCGATTGATTCTCTCCAACACTTTCAGTCGTTTCAACTATAGTTTCTTTCTTCTGTCGTTTGCTCTATTTCCTTTTTACAGCTCGCCTGTTGATGACTAGATCACTCATAATGGGATTTAGCTTGACTTCCAATTCTGAGGCTGTGGCAGGTTCTGTATGGAATTTAGTCCCTAATATACGTGAAACTACCCTTTCCTTATTACTCGTAGGTAAATCTTCCATGTTGCATGAACGATCGGTTTCACTAGATATAGATTTGTCCATGTATCCCAATTTCATGGACACCGAAATGTTCCTACGAAAATCAGAGAGTCGAGAAAATTGGAGATTACTTTGTTTATGGATCAGATGATGCCTCCATACTTGAGAATCGGTAGTTATAGAGTTCCAATCATGAATCACTGACAAATTCACTTGCAAGTATGTTGGTTTACCATGCTTGGCTAATCCATTTCAAATGATTATCTTTCGAGTTCGTTATATGGCGGCATTCACCTAACATCATATGGTTGTGAAGTACCGAACGAGTGAAACGGGGTGATTCAGACCAGTCGTCGCCCACCCCACGACTGGTTGATTTGACATATTGAAACATGTGACATCAGGGCTTTGGCGAAAGTGGTTTCAAGCAACCTGCCTTTCACCCTGATTTATCTCTGGTGGTGTCACGCATCCATTTTAAAAAACACAATGGTTTTCCCCGACCCACCTTTACATGGTTAAGTCCTGTGCAAGTTCACCACCCGATATGGGCTCTAGCCATTGATTTGGTTCATTTTATAATCGGTGGTCTATCGAGTTATACCTTTTTTGCCTACGTTATATTCGTCCATGCGCCGCCAGATATGTCCCGATCCTCTAAATTATCAATTCTCCAAACTATCAAGCTTCCGTGATGATGTAGCTCTTCCTAAATTCCAGAGACTTGGATCTTGTCTGAAAATTGTTATGGTGATAACATAGGCTCCAACTGGGGATGTTATTCTCCCTGTGAGGTAGCAAATAACTTGTAGACCCGGTGCCTGATCCATTGGGATGATCCCAAAACATGTGTGTGTACCCTGCTCATACCATATCACTAGTGTCTGCTGAAGTCTAAACTCTGCACGCTACTCTCAACTGGATACTGATCACTGAATATACTGTTGAAACTGACTGAATATACTGTTGAAACTGACTGTACACAATACTGGAAATATAAACTAAAAAATGCTTGTCCAAAAAGCTTATTCGTACATTCCTACCTACCCTAAAACACTGAAATGAATACTCAATCAACTGAAATCAAAATGCCAATGCAACCATGCAATCATTTTATCCACTGTTTGTCTACTTTTCACAAGCTTGCTCCAGATCTAGCTTACCGCTAATTTATTCAGCAATTCATACATAAATCCAAATATTAAAAAATTAAAGACATTTGTATTGTTCATTTCTTCCAATAGGATTAAAAATGAATCTTCTAAAATATGTGTAAAACAATCATCATGTTTCACTCCTTCCATTGTATTTTTTTTGTTAGGTGATTCAACTTGTTGAATTCTAAAAAACTGACAGAGTTGTTGAGAATTCTGGTAGTAGGGATTTCCTGAGTCATAAAGCGACCATGGTTGGAGAAAATCATCTGGTGTGAAAAGATTCATATCTAGTATAGACATTGATTCGTTGTGATCCATTGTCATTGGTAGATTCTGATCGTAAACCTTTCCCATATAACGTGTCTTGAGATCACGGATCATATGAAAGAATGATTCATTTTCAGGAATCAAGATAGAAGAGCAAGATTCTTCCACTAGGGTTTCCTCGTTGTTCGGAGTTTTCATATGTGAAATTTCAAAATCTTCATCCATATCTAGGCTATTCAAAAATAGGACCACTACGTCATTTTCAGGGGAAGAAAGGCAACCTTGAAAAACTTTTTCTTCCTGGTAATATTGTTGAACATCTTCATTAGTTCTAGGAGAAAGGAAAATACCTTTGATAAACATTTCTTGATCAGCTTCTTCTTTAATCTGATGGTTAAGGACTTATTGGAATTCTGAATTGAAATATCCTTCCAAGTAATGATCATGTAATGCATGTGAGTGTAGTTGGTGTTCTTTAATGATGACAACCTTTTCATGTAAAACAATGCTACTATGAATATAGTCAGAAGTCCCTATTTTTTTCTGAAATTTCATGATTTTCTCTTAACCATTCAAAGGAACAAAAACAGAAGGGGAGAGAGTTTTTATATGTAAGCCCGCTGCTTTCTTCACCTTCAACTTCACACTTGGATATTTTCTGATTTGAAACGCTATTTTGTTTCAACAGTTCAAATGAGGAAAAACACAATGGCAAGGTTTTGTTACCTGACTCACAACCTTCTTCATTTTCTCCAGTATCATCATAGGTACATTTTTCCATCTCTTTGGGTTTTTGGACATGTTCACCTTCAGCTTTGTCTTCGACCAATGACTGTATTTCTAAATCCACAAGGTCTTCCTCAAAACAAAGAATAGAGTCACCAAGCATCTGAGAAGAGTTCTCCAATATCTTGTCAATCTGTTTTGTTGGTTTGGTGTGACTTTTCATCAACACAAATTCGTTTGTCTCAGCAATGATCTGAGAATTCTCTTTCAACAATTTGAATGTAGTGAAGCATAAGGGTAGATAATTCTCTTCAGTTGATCTAATATTTCACTCCTCACTGTACTGTTGAAAAAGAAAGTCTTCGATATCACAATCATCCTCGTCTTTGTCATATATAGGCAAATCAACATCATATGCAACGGCATCTAATAAGAACATACTTGGAACATTAATCTGTTCTTCAACACACTGGTTTGCAAACTCATCCTCTTGACTGTCTACAAAATGACCAGCTCCCTACTTATCATGGAATGGCTCAGAAGCTAAAACAACACCTCTTCTTTTAACAAGTGGAATATAATTTTTAGCACAATCACAAGCATTTGAAACTTCAAGAGGGCCCATGATATTGTCAATTATTTCCTATTCATATTCACTTTCATGTTCTTGAGCATCTAGCTCCTCCTTTTGGATATGTTTATATGTTTGGATGTTATGTTGAATATCATGGGCATCATTAAACATTTGTTGCAAGGACCTAGGTCGTCTTTCCTTCAGGAGGAAAGACAAATCTAGATGAAGAGTTTTTGTATAATGGAGCATGGAAACAGCTTCAGTGGGTTGAATCTCTTCAGGCAATTTGTAGTAAATACTGGAAAACCTTATACTAAATATAGAGATAGTTTCATTACTCTACCATTTCAAGGCATAGAACTCTGCAAGTTGTAGCTCCAAAGATTTCTTCTTGCCCCAAAACTTTAAAAAAATATTCTTCAATTCCTCCCATGAGCTAATTGTATCTATCTGCAAATGTCTAAACCAGTCTTTGGTGTCCCCTTTCAAGGATTGAGAGAATACCCTCATGCAAACATCATCACGGTCAATCTCAAAAAACTCTAAAAAATGGTCAAACCCTTGGATGTGTTTTTCAGTTGAGATGATATCAGGTTCCCCATCAAACACAAGTAGGTATTTATAGTGCTCAGGAGGAAAATCATGAAGGACTTGAGGTAATTTTAAGGGTTTGTATCTATGTTGAGTCTTGGAGGATGTTGGATCAAGTACAAGAGGTGGAATATCAGGTTTGGTCTCATGAGGCAGTTATGGTCATCGCATCACTCAGATGGAAGATTTTTATCAAACTCAGTGATACAGTGAGGATGTGCATGTACAAATTTAAGAGGAGGATACACAATTTCAAGATTCTCATGATCGTTATTGGAATGAAGTAGGTAAAGAAAAAATTGTTTGGCATGTTCAAGGAAGGAGCAGAGGTAACTTATAAAAAAAAGTAAAATGCTTTGGAGGAGATCCCATTTTAAGTACCTATTTTCTTCCATGATGCCTTTTCATACCTATGTCAAGGCATCTTATCTTCTAGTGGATTCTATGAACTGCATTTGAAATTTGAGTGAAGTCGTCAATAACGTTTTGGGATCTATATTCTGCATTGAGGGTGGAGTCGCCAATGAAAATTCAAATTTCTAGATTCTTCTACCAGTGGAATCACCTTCAAACTGATTTTTTGATGTGTGGAGTCGCCAGAGAAGGAAGACAGCCAATATTTGCCTAAGATTCGGTTTCTCTCAGACCTTATAAATCAACCATGTTGTTCTTTCCTAGGGAAAAATTTTCAATTCGTCCCCGGCAACGGCGCCAAAATGTTATCACTCTGTAAAAAAAAATTGACTAAGTAGACAAACGATAGAGGTAACTATTTCAACCATATTTAGAGATGAGGCACTAGCCTGCTCAACTCAGAGAGGGCTCTCTCATGTCACTTGATTTTTATTTGGAAATTAGTTGCTATATTTGGTTTGTTTGGGGGTTTTTAATAAAATGGTTGGAGGAAAGAAGATGACATTTGGGCTATGGAGTCTAGAATAAACAATACATTGTCAAATTTTGGAACTATTAAGAGGAAAAGGCTAAATCAGGCAGTGAGTCTGAGTTTATATTTGAAATATTTGTATGGCATCAGAGGAAAAGGAAACACATAACTACATCAGATCATTATAGGAATGAATTATGAATTAGTTCAGAAGAGATAAACATTGTCTAAATTGCTAAGCTAATAGCATCAAATGATGAATTATGGGCCTTTAAACTCTCCAATTTAAACAAAATAACATTGTATATGGAATAAAAGATCACAGGAAACATAGACTATGAAGGGAAAACAAGAATCATATCACCGCCAATTAGAATCTTTTCATAAACAGTCCAAAATCTGCTTCTGCATTTATATATTCATTCTAGCCCCAAAATTTAAAAAAGTCTTCCTGCACAGAGGGCAAGCTCCTCTTTTATCCATGATTTATATATCCTCGAGATATTATATATAGAGAGAAGGTTCCTTCATGGAATTCAAAACATTCAGACTTCTCATCGTTTTAAAATTAGAGATAAGTTACAAGGAGGAATGATTTATAATAATTGTTACCCTATTTTAGAGGGACCGTTAGGAACAGGTTCATCATATCTAGGCGTCATCTATCCAAAACTTGTTGGGATGTACTTATCTCCACCTGAGAGTTCATTTTAGCTTAGCGATCTCCTCCTTTAGAGTATCCAGCCAAACCGGTTGATTCTCTCCAACACTTTCAGTCATTTCAGCTATAGTTTCTTTTTTCTGTCATTTGCTCCGTTTCTTTTTTACAGCTCGCTTGTTGATGACTAGATCCCTCATAATGGGATTTAGCCTGACTTCCAATTCTGAGTCTATGGCAGGTTTTGTCTGGAATTTAGTCGCTAATATACGTGCAATTACCCTTTCCTTCTTACTCATAGGTAAATCTTCCATGTTGCCTGAACAACCGGTTTCACTGGATATAGCTTTGTCCATGTATCCCAATTTCATGGACACCGAAATGTTCCTACAAAAATCATAGAGTCGATCAAATTGGATATTAATTCGTTTATGGATGAGATGATGCCTCCATACTTGAGAATCGGTAGTTATAGAGTTCCAATCATGAATCACTGACAGATACACTTACAGGTACGTTGGTTTACCAAACTTGGCTAATCCATTTCAAATGATTATCTTTCGAGTTTGTTATATGGCGGTGTTCACCTGACATCATACGATTGTAAAGTACTAAATGAGTGAAACGGGGTGATTCTGACCAGCCATTGCCCTCCCCACGGCTGGTTGATTTGATATATTGAAACATGTGACATCGGGGCTTTGGTGAAAGTGGTTTCAGGAAACCCACCTTTCACCCCGATGTATCTCTGGAGGCATCGCGCGTCCATTTTAGAAACCACAATGGTTTTCCCCAATCCACCTTTACATGGTTAAGTCTCGTGCAAGTTCACCACCCAATATGGGCTCCAACCGTTGATCTGGGCCATTTTATAATCGATGGTCTATTGAGTTATACCTTTTTCGCCTTCGCTATATTCATCCATACACCGCCAGCTATGTCTTGATCCTCTAAATTATCAATTCTCCAAACTATCAAGCTTTCGCGACGATGTAGTTCTTGCTAAATTCTCGAGACTTGGATCTTGTCTAAAAATTGTTATGGTGATAACACATTTATTTCAAGATTAGCTTACTACTATTAAAATGACTAAAAATCATCTTATCTAACTTAACCTTGTGCCAAAATCACCCTATTTCCACCATAAATATAATAAGAATTTAAGAGAAATTTTAGCCATGAGCAAATTTCCACTTTGATCCAAGTTATGTGCATTATGGAACAATTCCTTAGGGGGGTTTGCCAATTATTCTGAATTAGCCTACATCATAAAAAAATTCTATCAAAGTTCTAAATTGATGGGAATATTGACTTCCTATATCACCAAAGTTTGGCAAGCAAAGGGATTAGATGACTCCCATCCTATCATGTATGGATTGAGTTGGCCTACTAGTAAAACATTTATGAATTAAAATATGATTGTGCTAATTTCAACAATATAAGATATAGTCAAATAAATATTTAAGATTAAATTTACTTATAATCAATGCAGATTCATATTAACCTTGGATCTATTAAGTATCGAAAGGGATTAAAAGGAAATCGAATCGGAGATAAATTTTAAGTTCTTAAAAGTTTGATGTTAAGATGGGTGATTTATTTTATTATTACGGTGGACCTTTTTTCTATTCTTTTGTATTATTGTGGGTGACCATTTTTGTCGAGGGATAAACACCATGCAAAATACCAGCTTGAAACCTTGAGATGACTAGTTCCTTGCTCAAAACCTTGTAAAACTACATGATCCCACTTGCCTTGCCTATCACATCAAGGTTTCAGGAAAAAAAAGTGTGCCTAGTGCATCTCACTCGTATTTTTTTTTTTAACTTTTATAATATAGACATAAATTTTATTTCATCCAGTTTATCATTGTTATGTTGTGTTACACATCTCATCCATACACTACTACACTATGAGTTTGTAGTGTTGACTCAAACACCTTGTTAAAAAAAATTCCAGGTGCACGTTGTATATTTCGACACGTTTTTTGTGACATCTTTGCATCAAATTTGCATCATGGTTACAATGCAGGGTCAATGAAAATATGACATGTGATCCATCCTCATGTCAAAAAAATCAACATGCAACTAATGCAATCTCGATGCATAACTCATAAAAACAAGATTTGTCTCACCCCATGCAACTTGCTCAAAAGGCCTTTTCCATTTCCCTATGCAGACTTGAAATCCCTTTTTTGCAATTCCCAGAGCTAAAAAACATGTTTTTCCGCATTTACACACCCTAACAGCTATACAACATGTTTATACGCAAGCTGCACCGTTACAACCCCCATAAATTGGGTTTTGTGCCCAAAATTAAAAAATGGTGTCGGGTTTCCATGTCAAGTCACGAGATCCATGATCCTTGACCTTCCATATACTGGAAACATTCCAACTCGGCCCTTCAGTTCCATTTGAAGGATATAAATGGGCCATATCCAAGTTGTGGAAGAGAGGAGAAGAATTCAACTTTGAGAATAAAGTTACTCTAGAGAAATTATTCACTTCATATTGAATCTGCATCCCTTTGTCCTTTTAAGTCTGAACACATTGTTCATCCCCCATTTCTTCCCTATTTGATGGACAACCTCATTGTTTCTCTTATAGGTGATTGCCTTTGGTGGAGTATTGAAGTGGTGGAGGCCCAGCTGGAAGGGACTTAGTTTCTCGGTTTCGAATGTGCTGACACAAAAGTTTGTCATTCATACACTTTTATTGATTACATTTTAATAGAAATACTCTTTTCTCGTCCAACTAATGTCTTGAAAATATTTGAATTATTATTCCATGGGCGTATTTGTTATGAATATTGATGGATTATGCTATTATACGTGCTAACTTTACATATTATCACCATATGATTGTGTATCTTGGTTGTTCAAGACAAGTTGCAGGTGTGTAGCTTTGAGTCAAGTGCTCAACGATGGACTTCATCGAATGTTTGGATGAGGTAGGATCCTTATCTTGTCTTGTTAGCATGTTTGTTTATATAACATACTTGAGATTAGAGTTGATTTCTACAGTCATTTCCATCTATTGTGGTTTACCCCATGCCATAGAGTGATTTTCTTGGTAATAGAATTGACGACCATACTGGGGATTAAATCTTGTTTTCGAGGTTTGGAGTGTTTTTCTCCTTTGATTGATCTCAGTTATCTTGAGTTTCTTGTCGTCTGATTGCTTGACAACCTATTTTCATTTTGAGTCTGAGTTTCTTGGCCTTATCCTTAACCTGGCAGTGTTTCAATACATATACACGGGTTCTCCCTTGACAGACACACACATAAGCGAATTGTTGTTATGTAGGGTGTGTATATACACGGTTTTCTCCTGAACAATCACATACATCATCCTTGTTTGCTTGATTTTTGAGTTTGATGTTTGTTGGGTAAGTTTTGATGGTTGTTAAGTCTTCTTGGGTCTCTGTCATAACTATTAAGTTCCTGCAGAGTGATAGGAAACCTTTCTTTGGTTGAATTTTTGGGCGGTTTTTTCTTTCTCATCATTTTTGTTTCATTGGTTGTCCTTGCATCTTGGGATAGGTGTTTACTTCTTGATATCTTGCTTGGTTTGTCTCTTTTTGCTTACAGTAGGATTTATATATCAAGCTATTGTTTAGTCCTTGCATTTTCATTCTTTTATATTGAAAATACAAAAAAATACATTTTGCATCATGGAATTTGTTCTTTTGGATTCTTATCATTGATCTTGATACATATATGGAAAGATTGGATCTTATTTGAAATCACAGAATTGAATTGAAAATTGCATTTTGAAAAAAACTTATCATTTGTTGAGAATTGAAGTTAGGACTTTGCATTATATTCATATTCATTTCTTTTACTTGTTGATTCATAACATCATCAGTTTCACGATCACGCCTTTTGAGTAAAAAAATCCACTAAAAGTAATGTTGATAAATTTAAAATTGATTAAAAACAATTTTATTTTTCAGGGTGCACAAACTAGCTTAAGATTTAGAGCCCTGGAATAGGATTTTGTGAGTAAACTTCTCCAAGGCTATTAAACTCGACATATGTGTCTAACTAAGGGAGCGGTGAAATCCATTGTATAATTGGTGACGTCATGAGGCTCTGCTCACACCGGAGTTAAGCATAAGGTCACGCGAAGTCGATTGAGGAGATATCCCTCCAATACCTTCTTAGCATCAGAGACATTTCTAGGGATCTATTCGTATATGGGAGTCTTTCTAGTACCTTTACCTCTGTGAGAGGTGGTGATTTTGATATTTCGTCCTTTGTTACCCTACCCATATGGTGGACCTGACTTACGATTTTTTTCTTGTGCATTGGTTATATCATAGTGTCTTAGTTGCCTTACATAGGTAGCCACATAGGTTACTTGCATGGGTTATTCTGCAGGTACCCTGAGTCAGATAAGGGTTGGACAACACACAACCTTTATGGAGGATTACCTCTCCGGGGGGATCTGACCGACTAGTTGTTAAGCCCACGAGGGCCCTTATAATTGATTATGATACCTCCAATATTTTGAAGGGAGTGTCAGGCCCCTCTTGGGCGAGGCATACCTACTTTAGGGAGGGAGGCCCCTTTCAGCCACTTTATCCTATTTGTGTGCATATTGGATTTTTTGTTTATTTTGGTGTGCTCTTTGATTGTTAGTTGGCCTTAGGATTTGTTTTTTATATCTCAAGTCTTGATTCATCATGGAGCCAGACCCACTTCCTCGCAGGTCTCACCATTTTTTGAAGTTACCACCACATCTTGAGTCTTTTCCTTATAAAAGGCATAAAGTTATCAAACATGGTACACACACATCCACCTACCAAACTTATGGTCATACAAGTATGAGTATTGAGTCGATTTAGAAAGATATTGGGAGTCCTTTGACTCCCATACCTACTATAGTTAATGTTACTCTTTCAATACCCTCAACCACCATGGTTGTAGGGCCATAGGTTCACGTCATCACTCCTATTCGGCCCGTGGTTGCTACTCAACCCATAGTCACGAACCCTTTTGGGTCTCTTTTTCATTCGTCGGGATAAAATACTCAGACCATCCCTATGACCTCTAGCCCTTTCTCTTATGGTATGTTGAATATCACGTTGCAATTTTTGTCATCCATTCCAGCAACGAATACAAATCCTAGTATTGGACTTCGGGGCATGGACCCTCCACATATTCCATTCTCATTTGGTAGTGCTCATATTCCCCAAATGACTTATATGTTTGGAAGCCAACCTCCTTTTCACCCTGGGTCTAATCCTAGTCTTAATGCTCCTGGATGGAGTGGTCAATTGGGCGAACAAGATTATTATTATGTTCCATCCTTCACACCTACCCCCTCCACACTAATTCCAACCAACACATTTGGCATGACGAATCCACCTTTATCCTCTGAATTTCCACCCGAGGGAGGTCAGTTTCATACATTGGGAAACCCCCATCTTGAAGCTACTCCGACTGGGGGCAATATTTACAACCCTCATTATAACATCCCTACTACAATGATGCCCAACCAACCCCTTATGAATCAGTTTGGAAGGGGGGTTTTCAACCCCGTACAAGGACATGGTACATACCAGAACCCTGGATGGGTTGTGATTCCCCATCATCAATATTTCTTGGTAGATTATGGCCAAATGTCACAACCCCGTCTCCCTTTTTTGGCCACACTCAATTTTCCAGACTTGTCAAGATTAATGAACAACTTGGTGCATCATGACCCGACATGGCCCCCTGTCCCTACCAAGCTTCTTCAAATATTCTAAATTTCAAGGGCAAGACTGGTGAGGATCCTGGTGATCATGTCACTACTTTTCACCTTTGGTGCTCTTCCAATTCCCTTAACGATGATTCTGGTCATTTAAGATTGTTTCAATTCACCCTCACGGGGGTCGCGATGAAATGGTATATAGAGCCACCTGGGGGGACATACAGTAACTTTAACCAGATGGTTTTAGTCTTTCTCAACCACTTTCAATTGTCGGTTCATTACGATTCTGGCATATAACTTATTTCGTCCCTCCACCAAGACAAATATTCTCATATCTCGGATCGCATCCAAGAGTGGTGTAGATGGAAGAGGGTGATCAAAGCCTACAGTCCTCCAGAGTTCTTGTTGGAATGGTTTCTTAAGTTTTTACTGCCTTATATTTCAAAGCATGTCTCTACATCTGGGGTAACATCTAAAGAGGAAGCGATTTTCAAAGCCCAATAGTTAGATCTCATATATGCTCAGTTTGGGATGTTATATTAAATTATTCCTGACGCACCGAGGCTGAACTATGACTCTAGACAGAAGCTCGGGCCTCATGCCGATGGAATTATAGGCTCTGCAAGTCTTAAATATACAGACTTGGTGACAAGCCAGCTAAAAAATTTGTCTCTAAGCTAGTCTGTAGGAGGACAAGCTTCATCTGTGTCCTCCACTCCCACTTAGTCGGTGGATGTACATTCTGTGCAAAGGTTGACTAACCCGAATGGTAACCAACAACCAGGAGGGAATAAAAGGAAAGGACATGGTAACAATCGTAAGGGTGGGAGGAATGATAATAAACCCAAGGACAACTCTAATAATGAAAGATTGAAGGTTAATGTTGGTGAGGGAAAGAAAGAGAAGTAGAAGGTGAAATTCCCTTGTAAGCTTTGTACTGATGATCACCTTACCCACTTGTGCCCCAAAATCGAGGAAGTTGTGAGGATTTTATCTCTATCACCCGTTGTGTTAACTAATCCTTTTCCACATAATCATCACATGGCCTCGAGCTCCTCTAATGCCATAAATGTGGCAAGTGGGAGTCAAAACCCACTGGCGCAAGACAATGATCGTCTATGCATCAATATGGTCAAGTCTCATGTTAATGTAGCCACTCAGTCTCGCGACTATAGTTCTTCACAAGTTGTCCAAGGTATAGAGTCAGAGCTAAAGCTAGAGCCTCATATTCTGAAAGGAGCACTCAAATGCTCTACCCACAACCCTAATGTTAGATTTTCCCAAAATTACTATATTGTTGAGGATCTGGGTCAAACCCCTTGCACGATGTCAACTTTGGAGGTACTCCAGACGTGTCCTTCACAAAGGAATTCCTTGTTATCTATGTTAGGAGCTCTATACCCCTGTGGATCTAATCTTATCAAGTTTGATGTCATGGATGTTAAGCCTCGCTTTCCTTACCATGTGGCCTTCCAAATCCACATGGATTACTCAAAGTATACCATCAAACATATTGTTATTGATAAAGGTGTTGCAACGTGTGTGATGTCCCTAACCGATTGGAAAGCCATTGGCTCTCAAACCCTCTCTCAATATTCAACCATGTTGACCGTTTTTTATGGTCGTTCTTTCCGTCCCCACAATATTATTCCTACCTTTCCGGTCCAGTTAGGTGGGAATACGGTGGAGGTGGATGTCGAGGTGGCTGATGCACCCCTTGACTATAACTTATTATTAGGGCATAACTATACTTATGATATGATTGTAGTCGTATCATCCGTTTTTTGTACTTTATGTTTTCCTCACAATGAGAAAATCACGATGATCGATCAATTGTCCTTTTCACACACTAGACGCAATGCATCAGTTGGACCTTCAATCCCTGTGATCGACAATTATCAGCCGACAAATGAGGATATTGGTGTCGGAATATATTCATCCCTTATGGGTACCTTTGATTTCGTGGCACCAGTTCATCATATCTATGCCATGTCCAGTAGGTCTACTTCGTCAATGAGGTTCGTTCCTTTCTACACTTCATATTTTAATGATCCTTGGACCCTACCTTCCTCGACCTCATCTTGTGAAGGTCAGTCACATATTGGAATGGAAATGCCATTGTCAGCAGCATAGATAGCATATCAGGTTGTTCTTGAATCTTCTACCCACCCGGATCATGTCTCCTCGTAGACAGACGAGGAGGATCTTGTTCTTAAGCCCGTATGGGCCACTTCATCATCTTTCTCACATGATTTCCTCAATGATACTTTACCTTCGGATGAAACAATCATAGAGGCCATGAATGGTTCTAATAGGCCATAGTATGATATGCATCGTCACTCTTACTTCCTCCCAGATCTTGCTAGAATCAAACAATATGATTTTAGATCTACCTCAAGTGAGATAGTCAGTCACGCCATAGATCCACTTGATACGCATGACATTTATGCCGAAGGACACATAGAGAGTATTTCTCCTACCGTCACGATCAATATCTCTCATATTTCTAGTAAATTTGAAAATGTATATATCGGTGCAGATTGTTCTCCTGTAGAAATTCATATCTACACTGAACTCTTCAAGGAATTCCATGACATATTCACTTGGTCATATGAAGAGATGCCAAGAATCGACCCTCGAATTGTCAAACATGAGATCAAAACCTACCCAGATGCTAAACCTATTTGACAATGACTTAGAGTTGTCAATCCTAGGAAGGCCCCTGCTATTAAGGTAGAGGTGGAGAAACTACTTAATGCAAAATTTATCTACCTGGTTCCCTTGACTAAATGGGTATCCAACCCCGTTCTCATGAATAAGAAGCAAGGAAACATCTGTGTGTGCATAGATTTTTGAGACATGAATAAGGCTTGTCCTAAAGATAACTTCCCGACACTGTTCATTGATAAGATTATCAATGAGTGTGTGGGAAGCGAGGTTTTTTATTTTATGGATGGATTTTCAGGATACAACCAGATTCAGATTAAACCCGAGCATCAGCATAAAACTACATTTATTTGTCCTTGGGGTAATTTTGCATACCAAAAAATTCCTTTCGGCCTTAAAAATGCTCGGAGAAACCTTCCAAAGAGCCATTACCTTCATCTTTCATGATCTCAATAATTTAGTCAAAGCTTATCTCGATGATCTCGCTGCTCACTCTTGCAAGAGAATGGATCACTCTACCCACCTTTCACTAGTTTCTGAGAGATTTCGCTACTATCACATTCGTTTGAACCCTCATAAGTGCATATTTTGCATTAGGTAGGGTTGTCTTTTAGGATTCTTAGTTTCTGACACTAGGATCATGGTGGATCCTTTAAAGGTTGAGGAAATACTTCAAATGCCTCCCCCATGCAACATTCGTCAGCTTCAAGGTTTACAAGGGAAAACTAACATCTTACGTTGGTTTATAGTGAAGTATGCCAATAATACTAAAGGTTTCATGTGTCTTTTGAAGAAGGACACTCCATTTATATGGGATGAGTGATCCCATGAATCCTTCGATGCTCTGAAGAAAGCCTTGGTATCGATGCCTTTGTTGAAGCCTCTGGACTACAGTAGATATTACTTTCTTTATATCACTGCGTCTGAAGGGACGGTTGGTATGGTTTTAGCTCAGGAAGATGATGAGCTATGTGAGCACGTCGTCTACTACCTTAGTCAAAATTTAGTTAGTCTTGAACTCAAGTACTCTCATGTTGAGAAGCTTGCTTTGGCTTCCATACATGCGATTCAAAGGTTACAACACTATATATTTATTTACAAAACTACCATATTTGTTGACGTCAATCCATTTCAATACGTCCTTACTAGGCATATCATAGGGGGGAAATATAATAAATGGATTGTCATCTTGCAAGAGTTTGATATTGGTTTTGCTTCAGACAAATCCAAGAAGTCTCTAGTTTTTGTCGAGTTAATATTGAACTTCCCTCGGTTAGATGAGGATGTTATTCATGTCGATTCATTTTCGGATGAACACATTTTCTTTGTCTCATCTTTGGACCCCTGGTATGGAGACATTTTGATCTATCTTCAAACCTTGAAGTTATCTCAACACCTTTCGAGAGACGATCGATGACGTATACGATATCAAGCTAAGAAATACATTTTCATCAACGACACTTTGTATCGTTGAAGCACAGATAATATATTGTGTCGTTGCTTGACTCATGAGGAGGTTGAGTTTGTTCTTAATGACTATCACAGTGGGGCTTATGGTGGTCATCTGTCTAGGCTTGCGACAACCTAGAAGATTTTGCAAGCCAATTATTTTTGGCCATCTATTTTTAAATATTGCGTTGAAGGAGTCAAGAAGTGTCACCCTTGCCATGTGTTCACTTGGAATATGCACTCGCATACAACCCCTCTTCACCCGTTCATTACCGTCGGTCCCTTCACCAAGTGGGGGGTGCATTTTGTGGATTGCAACCCAACTTCGGATAGGGGGCATCAACATATTATTGTGGTCATAGACTACTTTACCAAGTAGGCCGAGGCCATGCCTACAATTAAATTTTATGGTAATATTGTTGCTTTTTTCGTGTTTAATCAAATTATAGCCCGGTTCAAAATCCTGAGTGACATTTTCACTGATCATGGCAGTCACTTTCAGAATGAAATGATGAAAGAGTTAGCATCGAAGCTAGGGTTGGAACATGGTCATTCTTCCCCTTACTACCCCCAGGAAAATGGAAAAATAGAGGCTATGAACAAGTCTCTCAAGACCATTTTGCAGAAAAATATCATCTAGAGAAAGTTTGACTAAAATCTCATGCTTTACCTGACACTTTGGGCATACCGAACCTCAGTTAATACTTCCACCTATTTTTTTCCTTTTCAATTATTACACAGCGTGGAGTCAATCCTACCTATTGAATGTGAAATCCCTTCTCTTAGATTGGCAGTTAATCTCCTACCTGACACTTCCGATCTCAAACAACACCTCGTACACCTAGAGAGTCTATATGAGTAGCGTCGAGATGCCTCTACGACTATCGAAGTAAATAAATGATGTGTCAATGTCCAGTATGATAAGTCTGGTTGTCCTCGACAGTACATTGAGGGTAACTTGGTCCTCTTGTATGACCAAGCCAAGGAACCGCTGGGGGAAAAGGACAAATTTGTAGTCATCTATCGAGTTGACATTACAATATTCTCAAGGTCTGATAAAGAGCATTGTTATCATCTGAAGAAAGTATTCTTGAAGTGTCAAAGGTTTGGTCTCTCTCTCAATCCTAAGAAGTCTTTATTTTCTATGCAAGAGGGAAAATTGTTGGGGCATATTGTGTCAACTGAAGCGGTGAAGATTGATCCACGCTGAGTAGAGGCCAT
Source organism: Picea sitchensis (assembly GCA_010110895.2). Lineage (NCBI taxonomy): Eukaryota > Viridiplantae > Streptophyta > Pinopsida > Pinales > Pinaceae > Picea > Picea sitchensis. Next base: position 10,072 of record SNQJ01S0075137.1, on the reverse strand, counting down.
CCAGCCCTTATCTTTTCCCAGATTCAAAAAAGAGGTTCATTCTTTCTTGGTTAAAATCAACTTTCTTAGGAGGTTCATTTCCAATTTTGTTGAGTTGGTTAAATACATTACAGCCATGCACAGAAAGGGGAATGAAGTGAAATGGACTACTGAGTCTAGAAATTATTTTGACCAAATCAAGAAAGCTTTGACTAAAGCACCTGTGCTCATCATCCATGACTATTATAAAGAATTTCTGATATTTTCTTTCGCTTCATATGATACACTAGCTGTTGTTTTTCTACAAAGAAATGCAGAGGGGTTGGAGCGGCCTATTTCCTTTTTCAGCAGAGCACTAAGAGATGTAGAAATGAGATATGATATCATGGAGAAGCAAGATTATGATTTGGTTAAATCCCTCAAGGCTTTCAGGACCTATGTTCTGCATTCAAAGATTATTGCATATGTCCCCTCAGCCTCAATAAAGGAGATATTGATACAACCTGATATAGATGGGAAGAGAAGCAATTGGATTGCCAAAATTCTAGAGTTTGACCTGGAAATAAAACCCACCAAATTGGTGAACGACCAAGGTTTAGCCAGGTTACTGGATGAATCAAATTGCAAGTCATTGGGGGTTAATTTCATGAATATAGACGCAGAAAATCAGCAAACTGAGATTGTAGGCGAAGTCTCTCTTGTCAACCCTAACTTAGCAGGATGCACATGGTATAAAGACATCATACACTTCCTACAAAATTTGAAGCCTCCTGATGGTTTGGACAAAAACAAGGTGAGAGATTTGAAACTCAAAGCAATCAAATATTGTATCATAGATCAGGTTTTGTACTAGAAGGATCCTCTGGGAGTCCTGTTGAGGTGTCTAGACCAAAAAGAAGCCCAAAGAGTTACGACTGATTTTCATGACAGCTCATGTGGGGGACATCACTTTTGGAGGACCATATCTTATAAGATCCTCAGAGTTGGATATTTTTGGCCCAACCTTTTCACTGATGTTTGTGCAAAGATTAGAGTATGTGCCAAGTGTCAGAAGTTTTTTGGAAATAAATAGCTCAAATATTTTCCTTTGAAACCTGTAATGGTTTCTAGACCTTTTCAGCAGTGGGGTCTTGACTTCATTAAAGAGATCCACCCAGCCTCAAGTGGCCAACACAGGTGGATCTTGATGGCCACTGACTATTTTACCAAATGGATAGAAGTCGTCCCTATAAGGAATGCCTCCCACAAGGTGATCATAAATTTCCTTGAAGACATCATGTCCAGATTTGGTTGTCCAAGAAGAATTGTTACAGACAATGTTGCCTCTTTTAGAGTTGAGTCGTTAATTGTTTTCTGCGAGAAATATGTGATTACATTATCCCATTCTACTCCCTACTACCTCAGGGAAATGTTTTAGCATAGTCTTATAACAAGAGCCTCATAAATATCATCAAGAAGTTGTTAGAAGACAACAAGAAAGCCTAGGATTCAAAATTGAAGTTTGCATTATAGGATGACAGAGTTACAACCAAAAGGTCACTGGGTGTTTCCCCTTTTCAACTGGTGTATGGGATTGAGGCTATTTTTCCTGCTCAACTTGCTTTGCCTATGGAAAAATTCCTCCAGGACTGCCACGGAGAACCTAATGATATGGTCAGGAGGATACTGCAACTGGCTGAAGTACAGCAGACCAGGGAGCAGCTACTTAATAAAGCACAAGATCATCAGCAGAAAATAAAACGAGCCTTTGACAAGAGTGCAAGCAAGAAATATTTTCAGTTGGGGGATCTGGTGCTCAATTTGGATACCCCCAAACAAAACAAAGTCAAACATGGCAAATTCAAAGCCTTGTGGATTCGTCCCTTCAATATTTCTAAGGTATTTCCAAACAACACTTATAAATTGCAGAATTTGGAGGATTTCGAAGTTTTAGGTAGCCCTATTAATGGGCATTTTCTAAAAAAATATTTTGTTTAAGACATGAGTAACTTCCCACCATTGTAAATACCACTTTATTTTTACTTTCATTTTTAATAAGAGACTCCATAACCCAAAGCTAAGGCATTGGAGCTACGCCTTCTTGGAAGCTCGCAGGGAGCATGCCATCCCCTATGGATCCAAATGCTATAACATGAAGTTGTTAGGAGTCGTATGTGTTTGTTGTTAATACCTAAGTCTGTATCCTTTCGTTGTCTCTCTCTCTTTTGTAGGCCAGCTCCTAAAGTGTTTTCCCTTTGACTGTTAAAGTCATTTTTTGTTTTCCCCTTTTTGTTTGAGCGACCTGGTTTCACTTGATGTCTTACCTGAAAGAAGTCTCGGCCTGAAGCCTTTTTTTTTATCTAAGGATGAACACTTATCTCCTTTGTTTCAGTCACTAGTTTTTCTATTTTCCCCATGTTATCGGGCTAATTGTTAAGTGCAGACACAAATCAATCCCCCTAGCTTCACTACGAAACTAGAACAAAACAAGACAGTACACTACTCTTTCCTTAGATTTCAATTATCAAATGAGCAATGGATCTAGGACATACCTTTTAAATATCGAAGATTCGACTTCATCAATGCAATCCAAGCTCCTCTGTAAGGCTTATGGAAAAATATATGCAAATAAACACAAGCCAATGAAGACAATAATAACAGAGTCTATTCTATATGAAACTATGTATGTGATCAAGGAATCATACAATATGGACAAATAACATTCGTATAGGAAATAAAAGCATATATGTACTAAATAATGTGGAAGATACAACCAGATGCCTTGATGTTGTCAGGTTCCTCCCAACAATTCCTTTCTTCCCACACACTTCTGCTCCAAGGATTCTGAGATCAACAATCTATCTTGACAAATCAAAGCTCAAAGCCAACATAGGGCCAAAAACTCCCAGCTACAAAAATCAATAACTCAATCAAGGTCCAAAACCAAATCCAAAAGCTAACTTTCTCCATGAGAGATCCTATCCTTTTATAAGGTGAGGAGGTTAGGATGATCCCACTAAATGAGAAAAGTGAGTAAGATACAAACCAATCGGAGGCCACCTCACCATAGAAGGTTCTCCTTCTATAGGCATCGAGAAGATGATCGTTTTTCCCACGTACGAAAATCGTCACACCCTAAGTAGAGTGTAGCCTGCGGAGACATTGCAACCTAGATTTAGAGTAGGGTGCTACAATCAAGAATCATCGTACCCTATATATAGTGAAACCTATGATGACCTTCCTTAATCAGGTTTTTTACAAAGGAAAATACAATTTCTTCTCTCAGGCAAAGTTCTTCTCCCTTCTTTCTTCAAGAATTTGGGCAACTGATCCTTCTAAATACAAAGGATAGGTTTACATCATTAACGGTCATAGGGATGACAAAAATAATGTGTAACAGAGAGCCCCCCAAAGTATGAAGTTAGAACAGAGTGATAGCTGAAATACTTTGTCGAGTGTGTGTAGGGAACAAGGAACACATTGGTCGGAAACCTGCCAACAAACAAGGAAATACAGTACAATAATATATCATCATTGAGGTAGGCATTCCCATACTCATAATATAAATGACTCAAAGTATAAATGTCGACAAGCAAAGATCCATGTCAAGTAAGACAGGTCATGGTCACCAAACATACATTGTGGATCCATGCCATTATGACTCAAATCTAAACATAGCCACCAAAAATACATTGTGGATCTATGTGTTAAAGACTCAAATTTGAACATAGCCATGAGACATACATTGTGGATCTATGCAACAGTACAATATGAATATACTCCAATTCAACCTGAATCTGTCAGAAAAGATCCAGGGTCTTCATCTCCACCACTCTATAGTACGAATCTAACCATGCGAATACATGTGTTGAAGTTGAACATGGTAGAAACCACTTGATTACCGGTCATTAGTGTATATTGTTAACAAGTGTGAGGGAAATCACCATTAATGTCAATGACTCCCAAGGTACTCTGGTACAATCCAACGAATGTGAGTCAATGAGTTGAAGTCGAACACTCAACGGAATCTCCCGATTAGGGGTCAATAATGAAAACCCATTGTCGAAAGAGAGGAAACCTACCATTGAGGCATGCAAGTTCCAACGTACCAATTAGTTTCTAAGTCTAATTCCTGGATAATAAGTTGAAGTCGACAGGAAAAGACTCGTCACAGGAGGGCCTTA
>SNQJ01S0075136.1:59618-106241 GCA_010110895.2 Picea sitchensis | reverse complement strand
TCTGATGAATGAAGAAATCCCTGGATGCACTACTGTTTTCATAAGAATATACAATAACTGGTCTCTATAAAGTAGACTAATATTTTTCAGTGAAAGAAAAGTGAAAAATTGTTAATAGCTCAAAATACTGATTCACCCCCCCCCCTCTCAGTATTTTTCCAACACAGAGTCTTTTACCGCCATGAATAGAACTCTTCATGTCTCACTGTCACTGACCTCATCTTCATCTGATGATGAGATGTCTTCTTTGGTGCATAATCTTTTCTTGAAAACTTCTTTGTATTTATTTTGCCTTTATATGTGTGTTTTCCTTTTGAGTAACCTTCATCGTTTCTCTTTTTCTTATGAGGACATTTGTTAGCAAAATGATCAATACCATCACAATTAAAACAAATTAAAGGAAGCTTACCTCTATACCTATCGTCGATTCCCTTGTTCAGTATTTTGATGAAGTTTTCCACTTCTTCATCATCTTTTGAGATGTCATTGTTGTTGTTATATTCTTCTTGTTCCTTTTTATTTTTCTTTGATCTTTTGTATTCTTTGAAGGTTGCTTATTTTACATATGGATTTTCCTGTTCAGTTCTCATCTCATATGTTGTGAAGATTCCATGCAGTTTGTCCATGCTTATTGAGTGTAGATCCGATATTTCTTCTAGTGATGATATCTTAGGGTTAAATCTCATAAGAAGAGATCTTAGTACCTTTTGAACAATTACAGATTATTCGACTTCTTCTCCCAAACCTATGATCGAATTCATTGTTTCATTGACTCGTAATAAGTAGGCTGCAATATTCTCATCTTCCTTCATTTTTAGTTGTTCGAAATGACCTCTGTAAGTTTAAAGATTTGTTGCTTTGACTTTTGTATATCCTTCATAAATATTTTGAAGCTTGTCCCAAATCTCTTTAGCGGATTTACAATGTGGAAATTTGGTGAATACCGTATCACTGATACCATTCAAAAGCTCATTTTTGGCTTTGGAATTATTCTCATTGAGTTTTATTGCTTTGTCGTTTGTTGGTGGAACTGTTAGTACTATGTATCCATCTGCAATTGATTTCCAAACTTGAAATCCTTGTGCCTGTATATATCTCTTCATCCTTATGCTCCAAAAAGAATACGTATGTCCATCAAACTGTGGTATTCCATTTTTATACAAGTTGGTACTCTCGATGATCTACCTTTCAGTGGTTAAACTTATTTTTGAAGGAACCTTCTCTTATACCAATTGTTGGATTACTGAGAGGGGGGGTGAATCAGTAATAGCATAATTATAGTACTTTTTCTTCAAATAATCCAAGTTTTATATCAATGTAGAATTATTATCCAATAATGATCAATAAGAAATTAWCAATCACACACATACACAGTACACCAATGTTTTACGTGGAAACCCAAATCGGGAGAAAAACACATAATGATTTTTCTTATATGTCTTGAATAATTACATTCATTGGAAGCACAAACTTCCTTTGTTTTCCAGCTGCAACTGGAAGGAGGCTCCAACCCCCTATTTTCTCAGGCTACAACCTGAGGGAAGATCCAACTCCCCAGTTCTCTGGCTACAACCAAAATGAGGCTATGACACCCTATGTTTTTTGGCTACAACCGGAAGGTGGATACAACTACCTGTCCTTTCCCTATCCAACCACCCTGAAGTAGAAGTAGAATGATGGAACCACTGTTACACTATCACTGTGAGATATACTGCTGTAAATTGTTGAACAATTGAGAGGGGGGGTGAATCATTTGTCACCGTGCTTAAACAATTATGCGTATTTTAAACTCTTTACAGAGCATCGAGCTTGTGCAAGCAGTTTAGTGAAAATATCAACAATATGATCCTTGGATGGGATGTAATACAAATAAACCATAGAGTTGGTTACATGTTCCCTCAATAAGTGATACTTGATGGGTATATGCTTGGTCTTCAAGTGAAAGACAAGATTCTTTGACACACTAATTGCATTGGTATTATCACAATGGATTGGTATCGGTGCAATATAATTTACCTCCAAGTCTGCAAGTGTCTGAATCATCCACAACACTTGGGTACAACAAGTGGCAACTCCAATGTATTAATCTTCTGTAGTTGATAAGTAAATGGAGTGTTTCTTCTTGCTCAACCATGATACAAGGGAATCTCCTAAGAAGAATGCACCTCCACTCGTGATTTTCCTTTCATCTTCGCAATTAGCCCAATCAGCATCTGAATAGACTGATAGTTGAAAATTCTTATTCTTAGGATACCATAGGCCATAGTCCATTATTCCTTTCAAGTATCTCAATATTCTTTTGACAGCTAACAAATGACTCTATTTAGGTGCAGCCTGATACCTTCCTACCAGTCCAACAACATGCATTATGTCTGGACGGGATGTTGTGATGTACAATAGGCTGCCTATCATAGACCTATATGAACTCTAATCAACATCAGGTGAGTCATCATCCTTTCTTAATTTACATCCAGTGACCATAGGTGTGCTCATAGGTTTAGAATCTTCCATTTGAAACCTTTTCAACATTTCTCTTAGATATTTTTCTTGAGAAAGAAATATTCATTCAAACGTCTAAGTAATTTGTAGGCCAAGAAAAAATGATAGTTTCCCTATCATAGACATTTCAAATTTAGACTGCAAGGTAGAAGCAAACCATTTTACCAGTGAAGCATTATTACTACCGAAGATGATGTCATCTACATAGACCAACACAATGAGCAAGTCATTACCCTCTGTTTTGATATATAGATTGTTGTCAGTTCTTCCTCTCTTGAACCCTTTGTCCTCTATATATGTATCCATTCTATGATACCAGGCACGAGGATCTTGTTTCAACCCATATAAGGCTTTCTTTATCTTGCATACAAAGTCAGGGTTATCTGACAGTTGGAAATCCTCTGGTTGCTCCATATAGACTTCTTCTTTTATATCTCCATTTAGAAAAGATTACTTCACATCTATTTGATAGACTTTAAACTTCTTATGACAAGCGTAGGAAAGAAACATTCTAATAGCTTGTAATCTTTCTACAGGCACAAATGTTTCATCAAAATCTAGTCCTTCTATTTGAGCATACCCTTTACAGACCAATCGGGCTTTATTCCRAACAATTTGTCCTTTTTTATTCATTTTATTTTTAAACATCCATTTGGAGCCAATTACATTTTTATCTATCGGTCTAGGAACGAGCTCCTAAGTATTGTTTTTCTCAATCTGATCCAGTTCCTCRTTCATTGATTTTAACCAATTTACATCTTCACTAGCTTCATTAATGTTTTTGGGTTCCACCATTGTTATAAMCCTAATKTTCACCAGACATGCTGACCTGGCATCAAGCCATCTCAGATTCCTTCTTTTCCAAAACACTACTGAACAACTCTTCTTAAAAACCTCTTTTATAAAAACCCACGCGCCCTAGTCCATTATTGCATGCGTGTACATGCTAGCTGGCCCAAGACAACCCCTACAAAAGCAAAAAAAAAGGAAGGTTGTTGATGGAACACGCAACTTTGGGTAAGTTAACTAAACCTTTCGACCATGCATGGTCGGTCACTCGACCAAATACCTAGCTTCTTCTAGCCTATAAAAGAAGGGTTAGGGATCCCATTTAAAGGAGGAGAATCATTGTAAATAAACTATACCCGATTGAGCATTCCCTTTGTCCCAACCTTTAACCATCCTTGTGCAAAGAGAAATATAGAGAAAAGAAGTTGGCAGACAGTGGAAGAAGAGCCCAGGGCTAGGATCAAGGAGTAGTAGCCGAATTTATCATTGTAAGGTATCATTGTGAAGTTAATAAAAGAATTGCTTTTCCCATCCCACCATATGAGATTGTCATTATTGGAATATTGATTGTATGATTGACTAAATATCTAACCCGTTAGTTCATAGATCAAATGCATGTGCATTTTGTTTTTTGTCTTTAGTGAATGCAGGTCAGCATTGGGAGGACATTTGAAGTCAAAGAATGACCAAGTGCGAAAAGGGATCGACATCAAACACAAAAAATAAGGTACGACAACTTAATCTCTTGATCCTTGTATTTACATATGAGTAATGGGGGTTTAGGCATGGGATGATGGTAAAAAGTAAGAATCTTTAGGTCATTTCTGCATGCATGATAAAACCCTTAGTGCTAGTCCGTAGGAGGTATTTCCCACCCACAACAGAGTTGGTGACCATACTGGGGATCTCTAGGGTTTCTAGGAATATTGTTTCTTGGGTAATTTTAAGAACTGGTTCCATTCCTTGTTTTTAAAGTTTCTACAAAAGTATGAGCTAATAGAGATTTTGGTCTTCCATACCAGTTATATCTGTTTCTTTTCTTGAATTCATTTTTTTTTCAAGACCCACAAAGGTACATGTGGCCTGTATAAGGTCTTCATGCGTGTACCCATTCCCTACCTTCCCACTGCATGCGTGTACCCGCACCCTACCTTCCCACAGCCCACGTGTACACGCTAGCTGGGGAAGTGTCAGTCGTGTGTATGATTTCAGAAAATTTCTTTTAGAGAGGCGTTCATCCTCTCCCCTGTCAGAAATAATACTTCTTAGGGGTTTTCTAGAACTCATTCTAGTCTTTATTGTTTGTAGTCTATAGCTTAGGTTTCACCTCAGATTGGTTTGTTCTATGAAGTTTTCCTTGAATTGTTTTCTTTTTGCTATCAAAGTAAGTGTCTGGGTATTCAAGAGATTTTGGTTCTCAGTACCAGTAGTCTCTACCTGGGCTTGATTTCTTGTCCTTTCATTTTTTAGAGTTTCATAAGTGCACGCGGTCTGTATAAGGCCGGCACGCATGTACACGCACCCTGACTATACATAGCTCGCGTGCACACTCTTACTGTTGAACTGTTAACAACGTACCTGTGGAATTTTTTTTTGTTTAAGGTGAGGCAGTCATCCTTTCCTTTGTCAAGAATTGTACCTCTCATGTTTTTGGATCTCTGTCATAACCAGTCAGTAACTTAGGTTTGATGACAACAATAACTTCCTTTTTCATTAAGAAGTTTTTCCACAAAAGTTTCTTTTTCTAGGGTTTTTAGACAAGTGTGAGAGTCCAGTTTTAATTTTCTTGTGTGTTATTTTTAAAGTGACTCTTTGCGATCTATGCTTAGGCCAGAAGTTTTCTTGGTCTTTACTTGTTTATATTTTTCTATTTTGCTTTGTGAGCATTCAAATAATAATAAAAAAAAAAAATTATTTGTTTGGTTAAATAGTGTTGGTTTGCATTAGTAACCAAGAAAAGTCTTTGCTTTCATAAGTTCTTGATCTTTTACTTAGATCATAAGTATCTTGTATTTGAGTAAAATCATTCTTTGAGTTTGTTGTTCAAAGAATTTAGAAAATTTTTAGTTTGAAAATTTGTGTAAGATTTGAGTCAAGAAGAAGTTATTTTGTTTCCATCTTTTTGTTTATTTTTATTTCATCTTTCAAACATCACTAGTTTCACTTTCATAACCTTTGACTTAATAAAATCTATAAAAATTAACGCTAAATCTAAAATTCATTAGACTCTTTATGTTTGTAGGGTCAACCAACTAGTTTAGGGTTAGGGCCTTGAATTAGGTTAGAGAGGAAACTCTTCAAGGCCATTAAATCAAACATTGGAGTCTGAGTTAGGGAGTGTCAAAGTCTAGTATTGTGAAAGTTATCCGGGACCCCCCTTTAACACAGGGGCTAAACATGAGGTCTTGTGCATAAAGGTAGCAGAGATAACCCCTCCAAAGATGGACCAATCGTAGTGGAAAACACATATAGAGGGCTTGTCTTGGGATTTCATCGATTGCATTTTACACGGAGCTTTGTGAGTCTCGAATACGTTCGAGGTCCTCAGTTGTCTTCTGGACCACTTGCCTTTGATAACCTTGATAGGTTTCGGGCTTGATACCCTACTCATTGTGTTCTACCCGACCGTCGACTATACCTGACTGGTGACTGTTCATGTGTTGGCAACCTAGTTGCCTATCATTTTTAGAGACATACACAGGTGACTGTGGGGGTATACCGCGGTACCTAGGACAGACATCGGGCTACGCTTTGCAAAGTATACCTGGAGGGTGCTTCCGTGTTCAAGTTGCACTTGCACCAGTAAGTTGCTCTAGATTTGGTTGTTGTAACTATTCTTCCAACTAGTTTAGTGTTTGCTTGTTTTATCTTAGAGGGACCTTTTTAGTGTGTGTTGTTTTTTGAATGAATAGAAATCCCTATTGTGTCTTTGATATTCTTACATAGTGGAGGATCACAAGCTCCGCTGATCATGAAGGCTTCTGGGCCTATCACCGATTACACTGGAGCCACCTCCACCACCATTAAGGCGAAAGATAGACCAACAAGGGTCTTTTGAAGCGACAGAGTCACAGGAAACTATACCTGACCAACATTAGGAGGAAACGACCATTTTAGACCTTGGAGAGAAATCTCTTTGTCCATATAAAACTCCAACCACTGATATTTCAACACCCATCATCATACAGATTCACCCTTACGAGTACCAGATAGTGTCGCAGGAAAAAATTGAAACAAATGTTGACACTTCTTCTGGGAATTCATCAATTCCCACTACGGTTGTCACCACAGGGGATATTCCACCTCCTAACCCACCGTCACCAGTTCGAGTCACCATGGTCTCGACCGCCTCTACCTCAAGCAGTGGTCCAATCTCATTTATGGAAATGGCCACTGCCCCTTTCACACCAAGTGTGATAGGCCCTCCGTTCTCGTATGGGATGCCTAGCTCAGGTACAAGTCCTATACTTTCCTACTCCACTTTACAGACTTTAGGTCTCGGGGAAGGGAGCTCTAACTCTCCTCTGTAAGGACACATGGGGGGCACTTCATCTCCTTTTAATTCTTTCCCTTACAGGGGAGGTCATATACCTCCTTTGTTCCCTTCGCTCAATGGCACCCACCAGCAATCCATTGGGCCACCTACACACCATAGTTTATTTGGAGTAGGGAGTCAAGGACCACCTTCTCATAATATTCTGGTAGGTTCGACACCATTTTCTTTGTTCGGTGGGTTTGGTAAAAACGCTTTCTCATCAGCTTCTTTCCTGACTGGGGGCAACCCCAATTACGGACAACCTATTCCTATGCAGGGTACTATTCCTGCACAAGGGGAAAACCTAGGAACTTTTTTCACATCAGGACCTTGGAATTATTGGTAGGGATTAGTTCCCTCATCAGGAATGTTGATATGGGGCAATTCTTTTCACAACCAATGGATCCCTAGACAGGGTGCTATGCCTATGCCCATGGGATCGACATGGGGTAACCCTTCCCAAATTCCTCTGAATGTAATGCACGCCCAACCATCTATGTCCTATTTTGGGAATCAGCTGATGATGTCTCCTCGCACACAAAATTTGTACGTTGGTCATGGCCATGGTTTTTACCAGAACCTAGGCCAACGACCAAACTTTTCCTGGCAACCTAGTGCCAGTCAAACACCAGGTCCCTTTTTCCATGGTTATCACCAACAACCCAAACTACCTATCCTGGCAACCTTGCATTTTCCATACTTGACAAGGTTGTTGAATGACAATATCTATCACGATCCGTGTTGGCCCCCTATGCCGATGAAGTTTCCTTCGAACATACAAAAGTTTGAGGCCAATCCTAATAAATATCCAAGAGATCATGTGACTACTTTTTACCTTTGGTTCTCATCTAATTCATTAAAATACAACTCCATATAGTTGTGATTGTTTCAACGTACTCTCATTGGGAGTGTCGCGAAATGGTACATTGAGCTCCACCACTCAAGATACTCTTCCTTTGGCGAATTGTCAATGGATTTCCTAAACCATTTCCAATTACCTATGAGATACGACGTTGGCACAGAATTGTTGGCCAATTTCAAACAGATAAAAGCATACCATATCTCTAATCACATCTGAGAATGGAGACGTCGGAAGAGTTTAATTAAGGTGTCAGTCCCACCAACATACCTGCTTGAGTGGTTCCTTAAGTCTTTGTTCCCACAGCTATCCAAAGACGTTGCGATGTAGAGAGTGTTTTCTGAAGAAGATGCCATCATGAGAGCTCAACAGCTTGATCTAATCTACTCTCAGTCCAGTTTATTATACAAGATGTTTCCAGATGCACCATGCTCGATACTTGATAAAACCAGACAGAGAGTAGGACCACATGCCGATGGTATTGTTGGTTCATCACAAACACAACCCGCTAAACAACTCACAAAACTATTGCAAGAATTGTCCATATAGCACACAACGGCCAGCCAGACAACTTTTTTGGCTGCTCCCCCTACCCAAACGTCAAATGTACACAGCGTGCAATCGAAAAATCCAAAGGCCACCCGGCAGCCTGAAGGAAAGAAAAAACAACGAAATAAGGGTAAGGGGGATAAGAAACCCACTAATAATGTTGGCGGGGGCAACACTGAGAAATGAAAGGTGAGGTATCCATGCAGACTATGTGCAGAAGATCACCCGACCCACCAATGTCCCCATCTTGCACAGGCCCAAAATATTGTGACACAAAAACAACCTGTCATGTTAACCAATCCATTTCAACATTGGCAAAAGATAACCCAAGCCTCTACAAGCAAGGAAGGGGGTAGTCAAGGACCCTCTCCATCTTCGAATAATCTGGCATCCGTGAATGTGTATATGATGAAAGGTGATGCTTTTATATCGACTAGAGTGCATGACTACAATAAACCAAGCACTTCTGAGAAGAGAAAAAGAGATGAAATCCCATCTCTTCCTCTCCATATCAAGAAGACTTTGGGAGAAACAATGACACACATCCCAAAATGTGTGTTCAAGAAAGATTCTCACAACCCAAATGCAAGGGACACCCATAACTATTCTGTTGTGGAGGATTTGTCTCAAACCCCTTATGTGATGTCTTCTTTGGAGGTCCTCCAAAGCTGCCCTTCTTAGAGGAAAGCTTTGTTACCCTCTTTAGGATATACTGAGACTTGTAATACGGGTACAATCATGTTGGATACAACTGACTTAAAACCTCCTCTTCCTTACCACATAGTGTTTTAGATATTAGTGGCTTACCCCACGAAAAATTTTACTCGGAACATTTTTTGCACAGTGGTTGATGAGGGTGCCTCGACATGCATCATGTCGTTGGCATGTTGGAAGGCCATTGGCCAGCCCATTTTGTCTCCGTCACCTACTCTTCTCACTGCTTTCGATGGTCATTTGTTCCGACCACATGGCATCATTCCCTCTTTCCCCATGCAGCTAGGAGGGAAGACCGTGTGCGTCGAGGTATAAGTAGTCGACACATCCCTCAACTACAATCTCTTTTTATGTAGGAGTTGGAATTATGTTATACAAGCAGTGGTTGCTACAGTTTTCTATGTCTTTTTGTTTCCACACAAGGGTTGGATCGTGACCATTGATCAATTTTCCTTCTCAAAACCCAACCCTTCATTGGGGGCATCCACGGTCCTGATGATTGATAATCCCCAACCGAGCATCGTCAACGTAGGAGTTGGTTTGTTCCCATCTTTGATGGGTACCTTCGATTACCCACCCCCTCAAGGCTATGTCAAGTTCATATTAGACCACCATAAGGTTGATATTTTCCAAGTTTCATCGTTTTGCACGACTTACCTTAATGATCCATGGATACTTCCTTCCCCATTGGCCATGATGGAAGGGACAGGGAACCTTGGCATATCCATGCCCTTGTACACAGCCGAAGTAGCATACTCTTTAGTCCAACAAGCTTTGACCAACACAGATCCAACTCCTGCACAAGAGTTAGATCCGATTCTAGAGCCTATTTGGGCTCAAGGCTCTCTCGTTGATACTGATTCGTTAGACTTAGTCTTTCCCTCTGACGAAGCAATAATTGAAGAAATTACTAGTTTGGACAAACCCTAGGATGATCTCCATCACAGATCATACTTCCTCCCAGAGTTAAGAAGAATCGAAGTAGGAGAATTCACCTTGACTATGACTGGAGATAGGTCTTGTCCTATTAATCCCTTAGCTACACATGAGGTTTGTGCTGAGGGTAATATGGAAACTATCACTAAAAATATATCGATTAATATCTCCAGAACCCCTGGCATCGTGGAGAATTTTTTTGTCGGAGCTGACTCTTCTAGAACCTCAAGAAGTATTACTCATAGGTAGGTCACCTTGGGTAACTTTTTGTAACATATGTATAGTCTTTGTACTATTACTTTATGGATTCTTTTAGTATTATGGACGTGTCATTTTTTGATGTTATCTTTTTTCACTGTGGCAGATGTCAAGTGAATAAGAGGTGTTCATTGGGTACGTAAATGGTGCTATCTAGCACACTCGTAGGCTTGCCTCCATAGCTTGGGTAAGTTTTACACTTCGAGGTCAGTTATTATCTTCCGGAGGTATATTCTTAGCGACACAAAAAACAATGTCACTGAGTAGAGTGCAATTATTGAGTTGCTTCGTGATGCCCTATCATTTGGTATATCTCATCTTCGGGTCTATTTAGATGCTCAGTTGGTTGTGTCTCAGTTAAATAGATTCTACCATGTTCATGATCCAACTTTACACCGAGGATTCCTTAGGGTACATCTCTTAGAATGAAGCTTTGATTATATTACATATTTTCATGTTGCTAGGAGATTAAACCAAGTTACAGATACTCTAGCTAATCAAATTTTATACTGGCATCTCGTACACATATAAAATGACATACACATAAACATGTCAATACAATTTTAAAGGAAAATATGATCCATAAGACACAAAAAGACATAAAAATCCATATATAATATCATAATCATCAGAGTACATAGGTGGACGCAAGTGCCTCAAAAAATATGACCAGTAATGAGGCATGGGGCTTATTCCCTCAAAACATATATACAGGTGGAGCTATCAAAATCTAGACTAACTAAGGTTAGGTCCTGTGAGCCCTGTTGTAATAATCAACAACGTTTTCCAAACGCCAAAATAGTCAGACCCATGCCCATGGTGCCCCTACTACATGAGGTTGCATGGATGGTGGAAGATCCTCAATCTCTACCATAGGGATTGTGCGAGTGAGTGAGGTAAAATTTCTCTCAACTCGTCTCAAAACCCTCTCAGCCTCAGTAGATGGAAGCTCTCCTCTTGCGGATGGTCCCCCTGTGGTGACAGGTACGACCCCTGGTCGAGGATGATGCTTGTTCCTCACATAATCTGTAGTTCATGAGGGTCCCACATCTACACACAATAGACACGTATCTGTCAAATACTCTAGTATAAAAAAATGATACATAAAAAAAAAAAAAAATGATGCAAACTTACCCATCTCACCTCACTCCTCACCTAGAGTTACAGGGATCTCGGGATCTCTCTAGAAATCAATCCCAGCATAAGGATAATCCTCTATGGATAGGATCTACTGTGACAACCAATCAAAGAAGTCATCATCAAAGGACTCATTAGTCCTTCCACCAACCTATCGTGGCAACAATACTGCCCATATAAAAACCACATGAAGAAGGGACTGATGTCCTCGTACCACCACTCAAGGACTGAAACTAGGAACTCTTTCAAATAATAAAGATCATAGAATCATCCTGAACCCAAAGTTCCTCTACGTTTGCAACAGAAAATCTATCAGCTTCCTCTTCATACAATCCAACAGTGTAGTGCTCCAGTCAAATATCTATGCATTTAAGCACTGGATTGCACAGTTCATTTGTGCACGGGACGCCTAATGTAGAGCCACAAAACCAGTCATCCACCCAATAAGAAACACAATCACCTATAGTGATAAATTGGTGATCCTATTTATTGGCACCTTTGAGCTCGATCGGTCTGTACCAACCTCACAATAAATTCTTATCAATTCCGATATATTATGAGGCCCCGAAGGAAATGTCAGGAAATTGACTGGTTCCCCTCTCCTGGAGAAGCGAGTCAAAAAGTATATATCCTCTGTAGTAGGCACCAGTGACTACCCCTCTAACATAAAATCTTTTGCGTTAGGGTGCCAGTATTCAACCAAGTCATTCAGTAGCCTAGGTTGTGCTCTCATAAAAGGACACGGAAAAAACTTGAGCAAGCCACATTGCATTAACACCGCCACAGCATTAGGGTCTTCCCCAACTAGTGTGCTAATATCTTTGTTCTCTCGTTCTCTCCATTGCACATACATCCTGCACATGGGAAAATTTTCATAGGGTTAGGCCTTTCTTTTTAAACCTTTTTACACTCATGGGAGGGTCCACGTGGGCTGTTGTGATGACAGTCGCATGTACACGTGCTCTAACATCAGACAGAGTGAGTGTACATGCAAGCTGTCATAGGACAACTCGCGTAGACCTAGGGCCGACCTTTTAAAGGTCGACGTCGCCCCAAGAAACTAAATTAAATGCATAAATAAAGAATTAAAAAGAAAAAGGAGGTAGTTTATACTTACTTGGTCCAGACGGATGGTCGTTTCATCCACTGTAGCTCCCGGAATCACCACTTTTATCAAAGGGGGTTTTTTGCTCCAGAGTCAATTTCCAAATCAACAATGGTAATAATGACTTGGTAGGTTCTATTTATAGAATTTTTATCCCTTTTTGTCACTTTTTTGGCCCACCTTATCATTTTCTCTAAATTGAAAACCATTTAGAGTGATTCAGGAATTTCTATGGAAAGTTACATTCAGGTATAAGGACATTTTTTGGAGTTTTGGGTCACTTTTGACGGTTCATGGGGAAAAATATCAGATAGCCAACTTCATCATATAAGTTAGGTTTCCACCCCTACTTTTTTTCTTTATCCCTTTTCCATAGGATTGATCCCACTAGGTTGCAACACGGAACCACCATTTCTACTTTAGAAGTGTCGCAATTTGGTGGATAGATCCCGGTTGCATTATGGTGTCCATGATGTCACTAATGACTGTAGGCAAGGGAGTTATTTTAGTTTTTCCTAATTACGAGTTTTGAGCCTCATTTGCATGACTCTTTATCACTCTTGACCTCACCCACGGGACTCCCAAAACATAACAGGTCTTCTTTTAAGCCCTTTTCAGACCCTCTAAACATGAAAAGATTGTCGAGTGATCTTGTGGCCTTTCACGCTCATTAAATTGAAATTTGGCGTTACGTCTATCCAGCGGTAGTGTACCCCTTTTTTGTCTCGGATGGTCAATTGTACTAACAAAGGTATACTCTAGAGGCCTCGGACCCCTAGAAGAGTACCCTTAGGTATAATTTTACCCCTTTTCGGATATGAGGGACTAAATTTACGAAAAAGGAACCCCCACGGAGTCCATAGTTAATCTCTTTTCAGACTCTCTAAAACTAAAAAGATCGTCAAGTGACCTTATTCTTTCACACTCATTAAAATGGTATAGAAGAACATTCCTGACGAAATCCATAGTTAATCTTTTTTCAGACTCCTTAAAAATGAAAAAATGGTCGAGTGATCTTGTCTTTATCACACTCTTTAAAATGGTTTTGAATAGATGTCTTGTCAGTTCTAGTTTACCCCTTTTCAAACCAATTTGACTACCTCTGAAAAAGGTACCCCATTGGAGTCTCCTTTTACGTTTTTTCAGACTCTCTAAATATGAAAAACTGTTGAGCTTACCTTCTCTAGGCTCGTTAAACTTACATCGAAGGACGTTACCATTGTGCGTTTTGTTAACCGTGTTTGCATACCTGCATATTTGGTATAATGTTGGCTCCATGTTTCTCTCAACTGAAACATCTGAAGCATGCCTTATACCCAAGCCCTGTAGCACTTTTCCTTTGCATCTTGACACCTTTGGCCCCTGGAGGATTTTTCCCGAGTGTCCTTTTCTTGCATATGTCCCTTTGCCCTGAGCATCCCTGTGTTCCGTTTGCTTGGAACTAGTATGGTTGCGACACTTGATCCTCCTTTGTAATGTAGCATTATTTTATTCTTTTTCAAGATTTCTAACATTATTGAAAAAGACAAAAAAATCAAATATACCCCAAAAAGAGGAAAGGAAAAGTATTTTCTTTTTATTGGTAGCACAATGAGTCTCCCTTGGAAAAAGCACATCCTTATTTTTTTTCTTCAAGATCTAGGATTTAATATGACCTTAGGAATTTTTTCTTGCTACATAGAGTTGTGTCCTCGTCGATTTGGTTATTCTTCCAAACATATGGAGAGTTTGCGTCGCCTCCTACCTCGTGAACTTATGTCAACGCCATGTTGCCTAAGTCTCATGTTTTGTCGCGCTATTGTCCAAGGGAAGTTTTTACCAAGCTTGATTCATCCCCTCTATAGTTTGTCTCTTGCCCTCATGCTCGGCCATCCCGAAAGTCCAATCAAGTCTTTGTTTGGAATCAATGAAGCCTTCAGTCTGATCATCAATATTCTCTAGTCCATGACCGACGAGCCATTGAAGACCTCTGGGTAGTGAATTAGTACACTCATATTACACTCCTAACCGAGTTTTGAATATTTTGAAGTTGTTTCTCGAGCTCTGAAGACCTCATCTCCAACCATCAGGACTTATCAGCTTCTATAAGATGGATACTATACAAGTATATCTTTTGATTTTGAGATGTATATTTTTTGTGTATTGCTCGCGGCTACACTTTATATAGTTATATGAAATGGATCTTTAGTGTATTTGATTGGTAGCCATGATTTTATTTCATCCCGAGCATGGGTATTCCCACCTTGGTGAGATAATTGTTATTTTGCATATGGCACCTCCCGAATTCTGGTCCCTGGGCTCACTAGTTCAGTACGTTGATAAAGATTGATAATGTATTTCGGCCATCAGATGCTCTTCTGACCTCACACATTAGGGGGCATATGTTATAACCCTAATTTTCACTAGACATGCTTACCTAGCATCAGGCCATCTCAGATTCCTTCTTTTCCAAAACACTATTGAACAATTCTTCTTAAAAACCCCTTTTATAAAAACCGACGTGCCCTACTCCATTACTGCACACGTGTACACGCTAGCTGACCCAAGACATCCTGCGTGTACCTACAAAAGAATGGAAAAAGGAAAGTTGTTGACAGAACACACAACCTTGGGTAAGTTAACTAAACCTTTCGTCCATGCATGGTCGGTCACTCGACCAAATACCTAGCTTCTCCTAGCCTATAAAAGAAGGGTTAGGGGTCCCATTTAAAGGAGGAGAATCATAGTAAAGAAACTATACCCAATTGATCATTCCCTTTGTCCCAACCTTTAACCATCCTTGTGCAAAGAGAATTATAGATAAAATTAGTTGGAAGACAGTGGAAGAAGATCCCAAGACCAAGATCGAGGAGAAGTAGCAAACTTCTTATGACAAGCATAGGCAAGAAACATTCTAATAGCTTCTAATCTTGCTACAGGCGCAAATGTTTCATCAAAATCTATTCCTTCTATTTGAGCATACCCTTTATAGACCAATCGGGCTTTATTCTGGACAATTTGTCATTGTTTATTCATTTTATTTTTAAACACCCATTTGGAGCCAATTACATTATTATCTGTCGATCTAGGAACGAGCTCCCAAGTATTGTTTTTCTCAATTTGATCTAGTTCCTCGTTCATTGATTTTAACCAATTTACATCTTCACTGGCTTCATTGAATTGTTTGAGTTCCACCATGGATATGAAGGCTATATGTGATTGCTCGGTGTTTTTGATCATCCTTATCTTGGTTTGTACACCTTTGTCTTTCTCACCAATTATCTGACTTGCGGGATGATTCTTTTGAGTAATTCTGGAGGAAGAATTTGATGGTGTCTGTTCATTTGTGTATGCCTTAGTATTTGCATATTCATCTGACTCAGAGCCTTGTTGTTCTGATTCTTGGACCTGTTCAGCTTCAAATTCACCTATATCCTATGTCGTTGATTCATTATTGTTCACCTTTCTTACTGGGACTCCTTCATCAACTTTTATGTTAATACAATCAACCAATTTATGAAACCTCTTATTATAGCATATGTATCCTTTGTTGTTTGTAGCATACCCTAAGAAGATGCCTTCATCATCCCTGTCATCATACTTTTCAAGGTTCTCACTATTATTTTTTATGTATCACTTACTTCCAAAGCCTTTAAAGAGTTTGATTGAAGCAGGTCTTCCACACCATAGTTCATAAGGTGTCTTGTCACTGTGTGGTCTGAGGTGGGATTTGTTAAGAACATGAAATGTTGTGTGTATTACTTCTACTCAGTAGGTTTGACCAATGTTCTTCTCATTCATCATTGACCTGACCATTTGTTGCACGGTTCTTTTTTACCTCTCAACTACTCCATTTTGTTGTGGAGATCCTGGGATTGTATATTCTCTCTTGATCCAATTTTTATCACATAATTCCTTAAAATCACTTGACATAAATTCTCCTCCTCTGTCTGATCTTACAGACTTTAACCTCTTACTTGTTTGATTCTCAGTTAAATCCTTAAATATTTTAAATTTCTCAAATGATTCAGCCTTTTCTTTGAGAAAACCAACCCATGTAAGTCTGGAGTAATCACCAATGATCAACATAAAGTAGTTTTCCTTCCCTATGCCTTCCTAAATTGATGGTCCACATAAATCCATATGAATTAATTGGAGTGGTTTCTCTATTGAAGTAGATCTCTTGGCTTTAAACTAAGTCCTAGTTATATTTCCTACATGGTAGGGTTTACACACAGAGTCTTGTGGCTTTAATATTCTTGGAAGATATTTTACTGCCTCAATATTTTTGAGCTTGATTAAGTGGTCAAAGTTTATATGTCAAAGTCTACTATGACATAACCATATTTCATAATTTTTTCATAGATGTCACTCTTCTCTATTTTCTTTCAACACATATACATTATTATCCATCCTTATGCCTTTAGCCACCACTTGTCCTGAGTTTACATACTTTATCTTGCAATCCTTGGAAGTGAACACTACTTCACATCCTATGTCACACATTTTACTTACATTGAGAAAATTATGCTTTAGGCCATCTACAATCATATAATCATGAGCTTTTCCTTTTCCATTACTTAAACTTACCATCCCTTTACCATTGATTTTCCCTGGAGCATCATTTCCAAAGGTTACGTTTCCTGATTTTCTTTCAGTTGGAAATAGAAACTTACCTTTGTCTCCCGTCATATGTTTGGAGCATCCATTGTCAATATAACATGGGTTTGTTTGTCTTTTAGCTGAAAACACTAGTCCACACTTGTCATTTTCTTTCTTCTTCCAAACCTTGAAATTTTTAGTAGAAGGATTCAAATCTGGCTCGTAGTTCCTTAAGCGACAGTCTGTAGCTTTATGTCCAAGATTATGGCAGTTGTAACATTTTGGTTCATTGAATAAAGGATCATAATGATTTTTATGCTTTAGCTGTGTCCTTTTTCAAGCCATCACATGATTCATAGTCTGTGATTGTTTGTTACTTGGCTGTCTCATTCTTTGTTGTGAAAGATATCTATTCCTTGAGTGTTTTGATTGATCATATCTAAATCTTAAAGAATAGTTTACAACTTTGTGACCAAAGTTAGAACAAAAAAAACAATATCCATAGAAAAATATTTTGTACATAGAAAATGGTTGTCTTCTTTGAGCAGGTCATATTCTTTGTTCTACAGTTTCAGTTCTGGAAATTTTTCTTTCACTCTTCCTTGGTGGTTGATTATCTTCCTCTGTTTCTCCATATTTGTTGTTGTCTATGAATGTAGATTTGACAAAATTTATGGAATCATTGTTGCTTGGCTGACTACAACTTAATCCTTCTTCATAACCAAAACCATTTTTCAAAATTGGATTCCTTTTTTTGATTTAGAATGGTGGTTAATCCTTCTGAGGCTTTAATGCTTGGAGGATTTTGGAGATACAATGCTTTGAACTTCTCCATCTCTTTTCTGGTATTTACTACCTCTTCCTCTAAGGCTTAACATCTTTCCCTCTTCTCTAATAACTGTTGTTTCATAATGTCCTCTATTTTCTTTGCCTCTTCTAACTCCACCTTTAGCAGAGAAAAGTCTTCATCATTCTTTTCAAACTGCATCAACAATTGTTTTTGTTTTCTTTTCTCGAGTTTGAGTCTTTCAATTTCTTCTAAGCAACTGGTTAGTTCACCTTCCATATCAACCACAACTTAGTCATAATTATCATCACTTCATGTGTTTTTATTATCATAATCCTCTTTTTCCATAAGAACGAAGTCATTTACCTTATCTTCACAGGAAGAGTCACTATCTATGTCTTCTAAAGAGTCATCATTGTTTACGCATAAACTTTTCTTTTTATCAAATATTTTGGATTTGTACTTCCTTTCACCTTCAAAATTCTAATCTTGCTTCTTGTGTGGACACTTAGATGCAAAGTGACCTATCTTTCCACAGTTAAAACACTTGAAGGGAAACTTGCCTTGATACTTTCCTAGTCGTATCTTTAGTCTTCTCATAAATTTTTCTTCAATTTCATCAGGATTAGAATCCTCATCCTTATCTTCCTTAAATGATGCTTCTCTAGAGGTGGGTTTATCTTTACCCATCCTCATTTCATATGTAGTCAATGTTCCTAGAAGTTGATCAAAAGACAAATCTTTTAGATCATTAAGTTCTTCTATATCAGAGACCTTCAGGTTGAACCTATTCGGTAGAGATCTAAAAAAAAATTGAACTAAAGAGTGTTCTTCAATTTTTTCACCAAGTGCTTTCATTTCATTTACCAGTTCTTCAACTCTTAGAAAGTCCTTCCCAACAATTTCATCCTCTTTCATCTTTAGTTGTTCAAACTGTAATCTGTAGGTTTTAATATTGGTGTCCTTTACCTTCTCATTACCTTCATAAATGCTAATGAGTTTGTCCCACATGTCTTTGGCAGTTTCCAAGTGCATAACTTTTACAAATTTTTCTTCTGTAAGCCCACTAAAAATAAAATTCATAGCCTTAGCGTTGAATCTGAACTATAGCTTGTCATCCTTATTATCTAGTACAACTGGGTTAACATAACCAATCTCTACCACATCCCAGACATTTGCACCTAAAGCCATTATGTAAGTTCTCATCCTAACTTTCCAGAAGGAAACTTTTGTTCCATTGAACAGGGGGCCCTTACTGGTTGAATTTCCTTCATGGCTTGACATGTTTAAGCTTACTAATCTACCTTTAGACAAAAGGAATCGAATATGATACAAATTTTTGAACAAATAAGAGGGGGGGTGAATCAGTTGTCACCGTGCTTAAACAATTATGCTTATTTTAAACTCTTTACAGAGAACTCAATGTCAATCACAATAATACAGGGAGGTAAGAAATAGAACATTCAACATCATTCACACACATGAAATATACACAGACATATATTTCTTGAGGAAACCAATAAAGGGTAAAAACCTCTTCTTCTTGATATGATAAGTAATCTTTACATTCTATATATTATCATACTTATGAGCTCCAACTCATTGTGAGGCTACCACCTCTATTTTGCAAGCTGCAACTTGTTGAGAGCACCAACTCTCTGGTTTCTCTAGCACTCACTAGAAGGAAGAACCAACACCCTGAGTGTTCCAGCACCAACTGGATGGAAGCACCAACTTCAAGTCACACAGGCACCAACCTGTATAACAAAGAACAATAGTTCTCCTTGCACCACCCTACCACCGTAGTTTTTTTTTTTATGTAACCATATGGAAGCTACAAATCCATGTTATTCAAGAACCCACTTGAAACTATGAGGACACCAATCCTCCCAAGCACCTCCCTACCACCCTGAAATATAGATCTTTTCCTTTTACAACTTATCACAGTGATACAAAATTACCTATGTCTTACCAGTCACATCACTATTTAGCTACACTGCTCTGCTCTGCCTACATAAGTGTCTCTCTTCTCTCATCATTTTTATCTTTCAATATTCTGCTCTGTCTCCGCATGCACACCTCAAATTTATCTTATTCTCTCAGTTATGCATCTTTGTTCCTCCCTTCTTCTGCACTTCAGCTCCTGCACAAAATGCTTCTACACACATGAAACACACACAATCACAACCATCATCTCCTCTCTATTCTGCGTCTTTATATTCTCTATGCACCTTCTCCATTCCCCATGCACAATTCCTCTACATTCTCTTTTCAGTCACTGTTTTTCCCAAATAGGTTGTTCACTACAGATATACCTCACATATGCATAGCTCCCCAACCTTTTTCACATCAAGTCATCTCATGATCATCATCAAAACTCTTCATCTTCTCTGGAAGTTTTGTTGCCTCTGAGTTCATGATTAGTGGCCATTATGCTGAGATTCCTTAGCCTCTGTGGAAGTCAAGACTCTTCGTCTTCTCTGTCATTACCAAATATCTTCATCATCACTGGACACTATCTTGAGATTCCTTGGCTTATTTGGCAGTCGAGACTCTTCGTCTTCTCTGTCGATCACCCTGAACCTCCTCGAGTTCTCTAGCCAATATCATCACTGTGTTCTAGAAATTTCGACCAGTCAAGTATGGCCTCTCTAGCTTCTAATATCCTTTCTTCATGTGGTCTCTGGTGGTGAACAAATGCCTATTCAAAAGGTGCTTCATGACTCACAACCTTAGGGATATTGGTATGAGGCATCACGACTCTCCCAAGTCGTGATCTCCGAAATGGAGCTTAGTTGGGCTACATCCTTTCTCTCACATGACCACAAGCTGTGATGAAGCACTTATTCAAAAGGGTGATTTATGATTTCGACGATCTTCGTTGTGGAGCCCAATGACATGTTAGCTCCTCCCTTAATCCTTCTACGATGTGACCTCTAGTTGTGACCAAGGGTCAAGCAAGAGGGGTGCTTCATGATTTCGCATATCATGAAATCCTGTTGCAAATTGCCTTGTATATCCCAACTCACACTCTCCAAAATGGATCTTAGCAGCACTAGATCCTCCCTTCATCCTTCGACTATGCGACCTTGTTTATGACCACTGGCCAAACATTCGAGCACTTTGCAATTTCACATTTCACGACTTTGCGTCTCATCTCCCTAGACAATCAATGGTCCATATCTCTCCTCGATTCGACAGCTCAGATCAATTCACGATTTCGTGTTTCACGACTTTGGGATTCTTGTTACCTCCATTCTCCCGATACGCGAAAATCCAAAATGAATTAATTTCAAATCAATTGTCGAGGTCTTTCTTTTTGATCAATGACTGTGATCAATATCATGGACTCTCACTTCATATTAGATCAACGGTCCAGATCCTCGATGATCAGATGACCCGGATCATTTCATGACTTCGCATATCACGCGTTCCTACAACTTTRCCATTGAMTTTCCTGATTTGCAAGTCAGCGAAATGATGAGCGCCCACCACRTGTCCTCACTGACATGGTMTGTCACCTGTCCTTCTTGAAGTGGTCTGGTGCCACATGGTGTACCACTTGTTCTTGTTGATGTGGATCTCCTCGCATGRAACATATTCTTATCCTAGATCTTATGGCCCATATTAGTCCTCAATCCAATGACTCACATCATTTTTCGATCTCACATATCGTGAGTTCGAGGGGTTAGAGCACCTCGTTCCTTTGACCTTTTAATTCGTGAAATGATGATCTTTCGAAACGTGTCATCTCTGACGATGGATAGTTCTGATGACTTTAGAACTTGTCTCATGAACTTTCCTTATGATCCAATAGTTGTTTCTCTACGCACTTAGATCTAATGGCTGAGATTTGATATCCTCATCTATGCTTCCTCTGGTTACTAGATTATGATCTGACGACCACTGTCGCTCCGCCTTATGAGATTATTCTTCCTCCCAACCTGGACGACTGACTAAGTGTCAAAGGCCTTGACCTTTGAACCTTTTGTGATTCCTTCTCTTGGACCTCGGCTGCACTTCTTGAAAGCACAAAGCACTATCTCTTTTGAGCTTTGTTGCTCCTACATACTGCTTTCTCCTTTCCTGTTATCCATCGATGCACACTCACGCTATTCCTCCTGAGATTATCAAGCTTGATCTTCTATGTCTTCATTGTTGTTCTTTCCATATTGTTTTCCATCGACACTACAATGTCACTGCTATTCTTGCCATCAATGACAAGCATAGTCTGCCTTATGTTTTTAAACATGCCAACAATCTCCCCCTTTGGCATTGGTGGCAACCCTGAACGACTGCACTGTCCTACTGAGATCTCCATCTGTAGCATCTAGATCTCTCCTTTTCTCCCCCTTTGACATCAATGTCAAAGAAAACATGCTCCCCCTAAGTTGTTGCAACATTTTTGGGAGGTATCATATATTCAACCAACATAAAATCCCCCTGACGGGATGGACTCTCTTAACTTGAAAACAGGGACATGCCCAACTTCTGGCATAGATACTCAAACTGATCTTGTGCAAGCGATTTGGTAAAAATATTAGCAATATGGTCCTTGGATGGGATGTAATTCAAAGAAACCATAGAGTTGGTTACATGCACCCTCAAGAAGTGATGCTTTATGGGTATATTCTTGGTCTTGGAGTGAAAAAGAGAATTCTTTGACACACTAATTGCACTGGTATTATCACAATGGATTGGGATCAGTGCAGTATAATTTACCTCCAATTCTGCAAGTGTCTAAATTATCCACAACACTTGGGTACGACAAGTGGCAACTGTAATGCATTCATATTTTGTAGTTGATAAGGAAATGGAGCCTTACTTCTTGCTCAACCATGATACAAGGGAATCTCCTAAGAAGAATGCACCTCCCCTCATTCTTTTCCGTTCATCTATGCAGTTAGCCCAATCAACATCTGAATAGACTAATAGCTGAAAATTATGATTCTTGGGATACCATAGGACATACTCCATTGTTCCTTTCAAGTATCTAAATATTCTTTTGACAGCTAACAAATGACTCTATTTAGGTTGGGCCTGATACCTTCCTACCATTCCAACAACATGCATTATGTCTGGACGAGATGTTTTGATGTACAATAGGCTACCTATCATAGACCTATATGAACTCTGATCAACATAAGGTGAGTCATCATCCTTGCTTAATTTACATCCAGTGACCATCGGTGTGCTCATAGGTTTAGAATCTTCCATTTGAAACCTTTTCAACATTTCTCTTAGATATTTTTCTTGAGAAAGAAATATTCCTTCAGACTTCTGAGTAATTTGTAGGCCAAGAAAAAATGGCAATTCCCCTATCATAGACATTTCAAATTCAGACTGCATGGCAGAAGTAAACCATTTTATCAGTGAAGCATTATTACTACTGAAGATGATGTCGTCTACATAGACCAACACAATGAGAAAATCATTTCCCTCTGTTTTGATATATGTATTGTTGTCAATTGTTCCTCTCTTGAACCCTTTATCCTGTAGATATGTATCCAGTCTTTGATACCAGGCAGGAGGAACTTGTTTCAACCCATATAAGGATTTCTTCATCTTGCAGATAGAGTCAGGGTTATCTGACAGTTGGAACCCCTCTGGTTGCTCCATGTAGACTTCTTCTTTTAGATCTCCATTTAGAAAATATGAATTGGCATCCATTTGATAGACTTTAAACTTCTTATGACAAGCATAAGAAAAAAACATTCTAATAGCTTCTAATCTTTCTCTAGGCGCAAACGTTTCATCAAAATCTGGTCCTTCTATTTGAGCATACAGTTTACAAACCAATCAAGCTTTATTCCGGGCAATTTGTCCTTGTTTATTCATTTTATTTTTAAACACCCATTTGGAGCCAATTACATTCTTATTTTTCGGTCTAGGAACGAGCTCCCAAGTATTGTTTTTCTCAATCTGATCCAGTTCCTCATTCATTGATTTTAACCAATTTACATCTTCACTGGCTTCATTGAAGTTTTTGGGTTCCACCATGGATATGAAGGTTATATGTGATTTCTCGGTGTTTTTTGTTATCCTTCTCCTAGTTTTTACACCTTTGTCTTTCTCACCAATTATCTAACTTGCAGGATGATTCTTTTGAGTAATTTTGGGGGAAGAATTTGATGTTGTCTGTTGATTTGTGTCTGTGTGAGTATTTGCATCTTCATCTAACATAGAGCCTTCTTGTTTTGATTCTTGGACCTATTTATCTTCAACTTCATCTATATCCTCTGTGGTTGATTCAATATTGTTCACCTTTCTCACTAGGATTCCTTCATCAACTTTTATGTCAATACAATCAACCAATTTATGCAACCTCTTATTATAGCATCTATATCCTTTGTTGTTTGTAGCATACCCTAAGAATATGCCTTCATCAGCCCTGTCATCATACTTGCCAAGGTTCTCACTATTATTTTTTATGTAGCACTTACTTCCAAGTACTTTGAAGTGTTTGATTGAAACAGGTATTCCATACCATAGTTCATAAGGTGTCTTGTCACTTTGTGGTCTGAGGTGGGTTTTGTTAAGAACATGGACTGTTGTGTGTATTTTTTCTACGCAGTAGGTTTTACCAATGTTCTTCTCATTCATCATTGACCTGGCCATTTGCTGCATGATTCTGTTTTTCCTCTCAACTACTGCATTTTGTTGTGGAGTTCCTGGGATTGTGTATTCTCTCTCTTGATCCCATTTTTATCACAGAATTCCTTAAAATCACTTGACATAAATTCTCCTCCTCTATCTGATCTTACTGCCTTTAACTTCTTACCTATTTGATTCTCAGTTAAATCCTTAAATATTTTAAATTTCTCAAATGCTTCATCTTTTTCTTTTAGAAAAGAAACCCAAGTAAGTCTGGAGTAATCACCATTGATCAACACAGAGTAGTTTTCCTTCCCTATGCCTTCCTGTCTTGATGGTCCACATAAATCCATATGAATTAATTGGAGTGGTTTCTCTGTTGAAGTAGAGATCTTGTATTTAAATTGAGTCATGGTTAGCTTTCCTGCTTGGCAGGGTTTACACACAGAATCTTGTGGCTTTAATATTCTTGGAATATCTTTTACTACCTCAAGATTTTTGAGTTTGATTAATTGGTCAAAGTTTAGATGTCCAAGTCTCCTATGCCATAACCATATTTCATCATGTTTTCTTAGATGACACTCTTCTCTTTCTTCTTTCAGCACATATACATTATTATCTGTCCTTATGCCTTTAGCCACCACTTATCCTGAGTTTACAGACTTTATCTTGCAATCCTTGGAAGTGAACACCACTTCACATCCTCTATCACACATTTGACTTACACTAAGAAAATTATTTTTTAGCCCATATACAAGCATAACATCCTAAGATTTTCCTTTTCCATTACTTAAACTTACCATCCCTTTACCCTTGATTTTCCCTGGAGCATCATTTCCAAAGGTTATGTTTCCTTATTTTCTTTCACTTAGAGATAGAAAATTACCTTTGTCTCCTGTAATATGTTTGGAGAATCCACTATCAATATACCATGTGTTCTTTTGTCTTTGAGATAACACTAGTCCACACTTGTCATTTTCTTTCTTCTTCCAAACCTTGACATTTTCAACAAAAGGATTCAAATCTAGCTCGTATTTCCTTAAGTGACAGTCTGCATCTTTATGTCCAAGATTATGGAAAGTGTAACATTCTGGTTCATTGAATAAAGGATCATAACAATTGTCATTCTTAACCTGTTTCCTTTTTCCATCCATCACATGATTCACAGTCTATGATTTTTTGTTACTTAGCTATCTCATTCTTTGTTGCGACAGATATCTATTCCTTGAGTGTTTTGATTTCTCATATCTAAATCTTAAAGAACGGTTTACAACTTTGTGAACAAAGTCAGAACAAAATAAAAAATATCCATAGAAATATCATTTGTACCTGGAAAATGGTTGTCTTCTTTGAGCAAGTCGATTTCTTTGTTCTACAATTTCCGTTCTGGTACTTTTTCTTTCACTCTTCCTTGGCGGTTGATTATCTTCCTCTGTTTATCCATATTTGTTGTTGTGAATGAATGTATATTTGGAAATCTTGATGGAATCTTTGTTTCTTGGATGAATATAACTTGATCCTTCCTCATAACCCAAACCAATTTTCAAATTTGGATTCCTTTGTTGATTTAGAATGGTAGTTAATCCTTTTGAAGATTTAATGCTTGGAAGATTTTGGAGATGCAATGCTTTGAAATTATCCATCTCTTTTCTGGTGTTTACTACCTCTTCCTCCAAGGCTTCACATCTTTCCTTCTTCTCTGATAATTGTTTTTTCATAATGTCCTCTATTTTCTTTGCCTCTTCTAACTCCACCTTTAGCAAAGTAAAGTCTTCATCATTCTTTTCAAATGACATCAACAATTGTTTTTGTTTCCTTTTCTCAAGTCTGAGTCTGTCAATTTCTTCTAAGGCACTGATTAGTTCACCTTCCATATCATTGTTTATGGATAAAATTTTCTTTTTATCAAATATTTTGGATTTGTACTTCCTTTAACCTTCAAAATTCTGATCATGCTTCTTGTGTGGACACTTAGATGCAAAGTGACCTATATTTCCATAGTTAAAACACTTGAAGGGAAAATTTCCTTCATACTTTCCTGATCCTTTCTTTATTCTTCTCACAAATGTTTCTTCAATTTCATCAAGCTCATAATCAAGAAGAAGAGGTTTCTACCCTTTATATTTCATCAAGAAATTTTCCTTCAATTTCATCAGGCTTATTTTAAACTTTTTATAGAGCACTCAATGACAATCACAATAATGCAGGGAGGTAAGCAATAGAACATTAAACATCAGTCACACACATGAAATATACAGAGACAAATATTTCCCGAAGAAACCCATAAAGGGTAAAAACCTCTTCTTCTTGATATGATAAGTAATCTTTACATTTTGTACACTATCATACTTATGAGATCCAACTCATTGTGAGTCTACCACCTTTGTTTTGCAAGCTACAACTTGTTGAAAGCACCAACTCTCTGATTTCTCTAGCACCCACTAAAAGGAAGCACCAACACCCTGAGTGTTCCAACACCAACTGGATGGAAGCACCAACTTTTAGTCACACAGGCACCAACCTGTATAACAGAGAACAATAGTTCTCCCTTGCACCACCCTGTAGCTCTAGCTTTTTCTGGCTGTAACTAGATGGAAGCTACAACTCCCTGTTCTTCAAGCACCCACTTGAAACTCTAAGGACACCAATCCTCCCAAGCACCTCCCTACCACCCTGAAATATAAATCTTTGCCCTTTACAACTTATCATAGTGATACAACATTTACTTATGGTTTACTAGTCACATCACTATTCAGCTACACTACTCTTCTCTCACTGCATAAGTGTCTCTCTTCTCACATCTTTTTGAGATTTCTAATCTTATGCTCTGTCTCTTCATGCACACCTTGACTTTCTCTTCTTCTCTTAGTTATGAATCTTTGTTCCTCCCTTCGTGTGCACTTCATCTCCTCTACATCATGCTTCTACATGCATGCATCACACACAATCACAACCATCATATCCTCTTTGTTTTTCATTTTTATATTCTCTATGCACCTTCTGCATTCCCCATGCGCAATTCCTTTGCATGCTCTTTTTAGTCATTGTTTTTCCCAAACAAGTTGTTCACTACAGATCTACCTCACACCTGCATATCTCCATATCCTTTTTCACATCAAGTCATCTCATGATCATCATCACAACTCCTCATCTTCTCTAGAATTTTGTTTCCTCTGAGTTCATCCTTAGTGGCCATTATGTTGAGATTCCTTATCCTCTGTGGTAGTTGAGACTCTTCATATTCTATTTCATTACCAAATCTCTCCATCATCACTGGACGTTATCCTGAGATTCCTTGGCTTATCTGGTAGTCGAGACTCTTCATCCTCTCTATCGATCACCCTGAATCTCCTCGAGTTCTCTGGCCGATATCATCACTACGTTCTGTCAATTTTGATCAGTCCAGTATGGCCTCTCTGGCTTCTAAGATCCTTTATTCATGTGGCCTCCGATAGTGACCAAACTCTTATTCAAATGGTGCCTCATGACTCACGACCTTGGGGATCTTGGTATGAGGCATTACGACTCTCCCAAGTCCCAATCTCCAAAATGGAGCTTAGCTGGGCTAGCTCCTTCATCTCACATGAACACGAGCTGTGACCAAGCACTTATTCAAAAGGGCGCTTTATGATTTTGACCATCTCCAAGTGGAGCCCAACGACGTTCTAGATCCTCCCTTAATCCTTCGACAATGTGACCTCCAACTGTGACCAACATATCACTAAATCTTGTTGTAAATTGCCTTGTATCTCTGAACTCACGATCTCCAAAATGGAGCTTAGCAGTGCTAGATCCTCCCTTCATCCTTCGACTATGTGACCTTGGCTATGACCACGGGCCAAACATTCGAGTTCTTTGAAATTTTTTGTTTCATGACTTCCTGTCTCATTTCCCTGGACAATCAATGGTCCAGATCTCTCCTAGATCCGATAGCTCATATCAAGTCGCGATTTCGTGTTTCGTGACTTTGGGAGTCTCGTTACCTCTGTTCTTCCGATATGAGAAACTACGAAATGACTTCATATCATATCAATGGTCGAGGTATTTCTTTCTGATAGATGGTTGTGATCAATATCATGGACTTTGACTTCATATGAGATCAACGGTCCAGATCCTTGGTGATCAGACGACCCACATCATTTTGTGAATATGCATACCGTGAGTTCCTACAACTCTTCCTTTGACTTTCGTGATTTGTGAATCAAAAAAATGTTGAGCGTTCGCCACGTGTTTTCACTGACATGGTCTTGCTGAGGTGGTCTTCCACCTTTCCTTCCTATCATGGTCTGCTGCCACATGGTCTGCCACTTGTCCTTGCTGATGTGGATCTCCTCACATGGCACATGTTCTTCTCCTGGATTTGACGGCTCAGATTAGTCCTCGATCCAACGGCTCGCATCATTTCATGATCTCTCATATCGTGAGTTAGAGGGGTTAGAGAACCTCCTTCCTTTTACCTTTCATTCAACGAAATGTTGATCTTTCACCACGTGTCATCTCTGACGATGGACGGTTCCGATGACTTCAGAACTTGTTTGTTAAGCCCTAATATTGGCTCATTACCCCTTAATTGGGGCATATTAGATTAGTAATTCTATTTTATTTATGTCGGATTTAGGCCATTAGTTTTAATTTAGATTAGTAATGTTATTTTATTTATGTCGGATTTAGGCCATCAGTTGTAATTATACCTCCTAGTCTCCTATATATACCAAGGAGGCATTTTCATTTTGAATCATCTTGTACTTGAACATTTAAGTGGGGTAAAAGGAGGTTGCCCCCTCGAAGAGGTGTACTTGGAACATTTAAGTGGGGTAAAGGATGTTTCCCCCTCAAAGGGTTATTATCCGAATTATCTCTTTCAAGGAGCTGAGTACTTTTCCAGGTTTTTCTATGCCATATTGATGTTTGGTTCTAAATATATGGTATCAGAGCTCAAGGTCTCTCGGGTTTCAACAAGCATCCAGACACCGGAATTTCGCCATAACGCTTTTTCTACAACGCCGGAAGAAACGGTTTTGAGGATATTTATAAGACATACTGCTAGTACGTTGTCTAAACTTCATCTCATCAGGCCTTATATCATCGGAGATACCGCACAAGATAGGGTTCGAATCATCCCAAATGCGCTATTGCAAAATTTTCAATATAAAACATTTTCTATAATGTTTCGGAACCTGAAATCTAGAGGCCACGGCAAAAAATTAGTAATGTATCCTATGGTAAAAATTTCAGATTCGGTCATCTTAAATTTGTAGATACACTGCAGGAGATAGGGTATCGACTAGCCCCTATTGACTAGTCTCAAGAAGGTGTTCCGTGTAAAACAATCATAACTTTTTCAAACATATTCCAAATGCAGTGGTACCACTTACATTGGAAATATTACAGACTATAATTTCTTGTGTGAGAGTTTCAGAATTTTATATCATGACAAAGGGCACACTATACAAGGAGATGTCCCGAAAGGCAACTGCAAGTTGTGGGGAAGTTATAGCAAATCTATAATTTGGCACAATCCAATTTGGATCGCACTCTATATGGAATTTCATAGAATAAATATTAGAGGAATACTATAAGAGAAAGTTTCACACCTATAAGGGCCAAAAATTGGGAGATACAATAGAAGAAATATTGTCTAGTAGAACCACTCTCAAAATCAAGGTTCAAAAGTGATACTTGGCCAACATGCCACCCAAAAGGAACTTCTACACCAACAAGCCTCCGTAGTCCTACTCTTCTTGGACTCTTTTGATGAAGGTGAAGAAATGAGGAGGGACATAAATGAACTACAAAATAAGATGGATCTAATGGGTGCTTTTAAGATGGATTCACGAAGCTAAGTTGGATACTAAGATGGATTCAATGGAAGCCAAGTTGGATACTCAAGATGGATTCAATGGAAGCTAAGTTGAATAGTAATATGGATTCAATGGAAGCCAATTTGGATACTCAAGATAGATGGTTTAAAAGGGTAGATCATGGAAGCATTGAAAATTTTCATCAATGCAGACACCTGAAAAAGAAAATGCATCCCATGAAATCACGATGTGGACACACAAGGAAGGTGAATCAAGAATGGAGAAACTCCAACTTTGGTTTGAAGACCAATCACGCTCCTAAGATTGACATGAGGAAGTTTGATGGCAAGGACCCAATCACATGGATACTTTAGATGGAGAAATTCTTTGATCTCTCTATAAATGTGCCACATACACAAAAGGCAATTTAATTGCTTCTTTATATTTATAACCTTAATCAATTTGTTTGGTATCAATGGATTGTTCTCTAAATCACTCTGCCACTCTGGGTACCGTATCGAAGAAATGATATCACACTATGAGGATACAAGGAGCAATACCTTCTTTAGCCAATTGATAACTCACAAGCAAAAGGTCTAATTACGCTACCATTGAGAACTTCCTTCCAGATTGAATAAAAATGTAACCGATATTCTAGATGATCACTTGATTGATGTATTCATAGAACTTCTTTAAAGGATAACATTCAACATGTGAGGTTCACCTTGGGAACCCAAATCATTGGAGAATGCATTTAAGGTGGCAAAAAATGTTGAGAGTAAAAATACCTGGGCTATGGCTACTAGAAGGACCTATCCTAACATCTATAGAGTGAACAATGCTCCTTATCCTAAAACACCTTCAACCTACAAGGTTGACTTCAAGAATTGGAGGAAAGAAAGAAAAATATTTATGCTTTAATTGTGACAGCTAGTACAAGAAGGGACATAAGTGTGGTGAGAAGAAATTATTCTACATAGATTAGAAGAGGAAGAAGAAGAACACGAACCATCTCAAGATGAACGTAGAAGAAATTTCGTCCTCAAGAGTTGGACTTCATGATATCGTAATGCATTGGCTGGAATTAGCACTCCTCAAACCCTCAAAGATCAAGGATACATCACAAAGAAAAATTTAATAGTCCCACCTCGATTCTGCAAGCACTCATAATTTCATTCACTATAAATTCAGCCAAAGATCTCAATTGCTTTGTATATCCAAAATGTAGTTTCCGGCAATTTGACGCGCATGGAGGAACTATCAATTTCTTAGAAAATGCAATAAGATCAATCTTACTATGGGGAATATGTAATGAATATTCCAATGATTACTATACCCATGGGTGGTGATGTTGTACTAGGAACCAAATGGTTACAATCATTAGAACAAGGCTTTTAATTTTCAAGAACTTTTCATGAAATTTTATTGGAAGGAAAAGAAATTGAGTTGAGAGGTATCAATGTTGGAAGCCCAAGAAGGTATAAGCTCTAACGATACGACAAAATTATTGAAAGGCATCAAGGCATTATTGCACAACTATGCTCACTAGATTTTCAAACATCTAAGACATATATTCCTCGCTAAGATCTCCAAAGGATCATTGATAATCATTCCAAATATTTGAAGATATTCCTAAAGGCCTCCACCCACTGGAAATCATGATCATGAAATTCACACCCACTCTTGGGAGTGTTCTCCTCCTAACATTAGCCACAATGCATACCTTTATGCTCATAGAAGAGTGAAATTGAGCGCATGGTTGAAGAAATGAGGCTGACATTATTGTGACCCAGCCAAAAGTTCTTACTCGTGACTAGTGGTAATGGTATTCAAGAAAGATAGCTCAGCTTATGTCCTTGATTATAGAGAGCTCAACAAGATCACTATTAAAGATAATTTTCCCATTCCTGATTGATGAATCTGTTAGATGAACTACATGGGAGCAATTCATTTCACAAAAATTGGATCTCCTAATCGTGGTATCATCATATCAGAATGAAGGAAGAAGATATCCCAAAAACGTACATTCAACTCATGAAGGCCATTATGAATTCTTTTGGTCATGCCTTTTGTCTTTACAAATGCACCTTCCACATTCCAAGGGTTGGCTGATGAATTCCATTTTCAAGCCCCTTCCTTCTCAAAAATTTGTGTTAGTATTTTTTGATGATATACTAATCTATAGCAAATCTTGGGAGGATCATGCAACATGTTGATAAGGTGCTACAACTACTAAAGGAGCAAATACTATATGCTAAAACCACATCCAAATGTTTCTTTGGAGTAAAGAGGTAGAGAGTATTTGGGTCATATTGTATCTCTGCATGAAGGTGTCAAGGTAGAACCTAACAAGATTAAGGACATGATGACCTGGATGATTCCCAAAACATTAAAAATCTTAGAGGATTTTTGGGTTTGATAGGTTACTACCAAGAGTTTGTTCTGAACTGTAGCAGCGACTCTTTAATCTAGTAATTCAACTAAGAATGATGTATTTTCATGGAATCCAGAGGTAACTAAAGCTTTGGAACAACTTGAAGAGGTGATGTACAACTCCCGCCTTGACCACTCCGTATCTCACAAAAACCTTTATTGTGGAATGTGATGCCTCGAAATGGAATTGGTGTTGTCCTGGTAAGAAGGAAGGACTCGCTTTGTGCCGTTCACCTAAGGGAAGAGACTTACACAAACCCATTTATGGTAGAAGGAAGTGATGGAAATACTACATGCATTGAAAAATGGCGCCCTTACCTAATAGGTAGTCACTTGCCGCAAACAGATCATGATAGTCTTAAATACTCTTTGGAAAAAGACTATCTTCGTAAGAACAACAAAATGGGTAACCAATATATTGGGCTATGATTTTGAAATCGCCTATGCAAGGGAAGCAAAATGCCAGGAAAATGCACTCAAGAAAGGATGAAGATGTTGAGGCTCTTTGTGCTATCTCAATCATCCAACCCGATTGATAAATAGAAGCAAGGGATGAATGGCACGGGATGAAAAAGTGTGACTCTCATTCAAAGGTTGCGTTAGGATTCCGCATCAGACAGCATTTACATAAAAATGATTCACTATGGTACAAAGATCTTATATTTACAAGAACTCCCAACTCAAACAAGTATTAATTGAATTGCACACCTCCAGAGGGAGGGCACCTCGAGATTTTCAAAAGTCCCAACCATAGAGTCAAGAAGGATTTTTGGATGGCCTTAAAACTGATGTTCAAAGGATTGTGGCAGAATGTGTGGTTTGACAACAAAATACGGTGGAAACAATTACACCCCCGGTCTTTACACAACCATTATCCATCCCAACAAGACTGAGGAGGTTTCCAGGATTTCATCAGTTGTGGTTACCTAAGTCCGAAGGAAAGAGTGTCACCATGGTGATTGTTGATAGACTCCACCAAGTATGCACTGTGTAACTCTCAACCTCCTTCAAAGCTAGTACATTCCACTGCATTCATGGAGACAAATCAAAAGATACATAGCATGGGCGTTCTCAAGATTATTGTGACAGAGATCCCATATTCACCTGACATTTTTGGACAGTAATTATTTTGTTTTGCACTAATTATTTCATAGCCCATCCCATCATCCTCAATCCGATGGAAAACCGAGATAGTGAACAACAGCCATGATACCCTTGTTTGGTTTCCTGAGTTCCCATTAAACAAACACAATGGTTCAATGAGCAATTCTTGGCGTATCAGGTATAACATTTCCTTTCACACCGCAACAAAATGACACCATTTATGGCACTTTATGACAATTCACCCTCCCTTCCATCACTCTCTAAAAGACAAAATCTAAGGTTCAAGCAAGGAAGATCACATCGAATCAACAAAAATTCCTCCAAATCTTAAAGGACAACCCATTCATGGTACATAATCGCACGAAACAACAAGAAGATCACCATCATAGTGAAAGCAGTTTTGCAGCTTTAGGATTGCATTTTAATAATACAACCATAGTGCCATCCCTCAAGCAAGACAAGAAGGATAATAAATGATCACCAAATTACCATGGCCCTTATAAGGTGTTGTAAAGATTGGTACCATGGCATACAAATTGAGTTGCCCCGTGATCTTCATGAGTACACCCAGCTTCCATGTTTCATGCTTAAAGAAGGTTATAGGCTAAAAGATCCCAGTTCAAACTATATTGCCGCAACTTCGATGAGAAGGAAAATCATATTGGAGCCCCGCAAATGATCAATCGTATTAATAAAATTTCTAACCGAGGAATACATCCATTTTAGAGTATCTCATTAAATGAGGAAACTACCAAATTAAGATTCCACTTGGGAAGATGAGTCTTTATACGAAAGCATCCTGAAGCTACCCGCTGCCAGGATAACACTTTCTCAAGGAAAGGCCAAGCCCCTGACATACCACACCTCTTAATTGGGGCATATTAGATTAGTAATTCTATTTTATTTATGCCTGGCTTTAGGGCCATTAGTTGTAATTCTTAGATTTTCTAGCAATGTTATTTTATTTGTGCCTACTTTATTCCATTATTTTTAATGATACCTCCTAGTCTCCCATATCAAGGAGACAATTTCATTTTGAATCATCTTGTACTTGAACATTTAAGGTGAAAGGAGTACTCTCGAAGAGGCTTATTATATGAAATTATCTTTTTCAAGGCATCTAGGCACTTTTCCAGGTTTTTCTATGCTATATTGATGTTTGGTTCTTAACCTGTCCTCATGCTAATCCTCTCTTTTGCATCCAATAGTTGTTTTTCTACGCACTCTCATCTAACGGGCCGAGATTTGATCTCCTCATCTATGCTTCCTCTTGTTATTGTATTGTGATCCAACAATCACTCTCGCTCCGCCTTATGAGCTTATGCTTCCTCTCAGCCTGGAAGAATGACTAAGTGTCAAAGGTATCAACATTTGAAGCTTATGCAAGTCCTTCTCTTGGACCCTGCCTACACTTCTAGAAAGTGCAGTGCTATCTCTTCTAATCTTTGTTCCCGCATACCGCTTCCTTGCCTATTAGCCATCGATGCACACTCACGCCATCTTCGAGATTCAATGAAGCTTTCTCTTTTGTGTCTTCATTATTGTTCTTGCCATCTTGTTTGACATCGACGTTGCAATGTCACTTTTGTTCTTGACATCACCGACAAGTATTGGCCTTTGCCTTCTTCCCTCGTAAACATGCCAACATAAACTGCACTAATAACCTCAATCATGCATCAACCATGCACCTCAACCTCCGCATTGTAGTCATGCATAAACCATGCAAAAATCCTGTTCATAAACAAGTAAGTGAATCAACCATGCAACCAAACTGCACCATAAAAATTTGCATCAACCACTCATCAACTATGACTCATCATCAATGTGTACCAACATCATCAACTATACACCTCATGTATGTGCTAACCCATCATCTAACCATCATTTGTCTCAACCATGTACCCAACTTATACCCCCTAACCAAAATCCCCATCAATTTCATCATACAAATATGATTTATAACTCAGAATATACCGTGTATATGATCACATACCGCAAATCTTCCTTAACTTTAAAACAACAAGAGACTATAGTAAATTACATCAAATGTTTCTTTAGTCAGCATTACGACTAGTTTTGGATTAGTCAAAACTCCAACCCTGAAATAATCATAACTTTGTACTCTGTAATGTAACAAATATATGAAACATACACAATGTACTTCAAGCAGATTTATGCACCTTAATATTTCACTACTTGAACCTCTCTCATAAAGGTAGTTATAGCAAAATGCCATACCTTGTTGAATTCTCATTATTCTAGAGAGTGACCTTGTAGAGCTGCCTCCGCACATAATATTTTTTGAATCTATTTGAAACTATTACAAAACATACTAAATAATTCTACTATAACCAACACATTTGGTACATAATTTGGATCCGCTATGAAGAATTTATGACTTTTTTACCCTGGAATACTTGTTTTTGAATAGTTTCAAGATCTGTACACAAACCCTATTTTCCACCTGAGTGTAACTCCAAAAATAGCTGAATTTTTTACCAAAGATAATTGGGTATGTTTCTCAATGGCATAGAAATTTCTATAGTCAACTATCCTTCTAGAAAAAAAAAAATTATTGCAAAAATGGTGAGATGACCTCAGAATAACATACCTTAGAAATCATCATCAAAAGAATTTATCCTTCCTTGAATTCTGCCTTCTTTTCTTCACCTCCCCATAAATTAGGGCTTAGATATCCTTTGTTACCTTAAAAACCTATAGGTATTCAATGTTCTCAAGTGTATCTAAAATGAGAGAGAGCCTTGCCTCATATTTAAACTCTCCAAGTAGCTCCTTAAAAACATCTTCTAGTCACTTTGCCCACTTTCCTTTTCTGTTAACCACTTCTAATTTCTCCATTAAATTTTATTAATTAAATAATTTATTTTTATTCACTTTGAATTATAGTACACTCATTAATTCACTCTTTTATTATTTACCTTCTAAAAATATCTTAAACCACTTTGACTACTTTGACTTTTGGGGTTTCTAGATGACATAAGAGGGTCCTCCAACTTTGTAAGGCCATAACTTCAAACCGTGAGGAGTTACGTTGACGCTCCACATACCACCGTAAATGGAATGACATACTCATTCATATAGAATATTATTACCAACAAATATATCAAAAATCATTCCATTATCAATCAAACAAACTTGGGTCCATTACCCAAACCCTGGTTCTCCAACTTCATGGCCATAACTCTCTAATCAGAGGGAGTTATGTGATCACCCATTATCACCGTAATGGAATAAGAAATATTCATATAGATAGTTTCAATGACACCACCGCCTTCATCTCATTATTCCACAAATAAGAATGGGTTTCTAACCATACTTCTATATAACTCAATCCACAAAGTGTCTTCCGTGAGGGATTTCACCATAAGGGGACCACTTTGTACCTCCATTTCCTTTATTATCAACCATGACAAGACAATAATAAGTCATCTTTACATGAAACAATCTTGGGTAATGGACCCAACCCTTGTATTACGGGTTTCATGGGTTTACATCAATGACTACTAACCTTAATCAACAATATCAACATTTAACCAAGGTTATTCATGCATCAAACATTTTGACAATGAAGCATCAACCATTGAATTATAAGAACCATAAATAAAACAAAATAAATTGATAATGGATTAATCAACAATTTCATAAGATTTGAATTTTAATCATACATGGGTGACTTTTTAAAACGATATTTCTAAGGTAAAATACATTATGCAAATCCAAGCTAAGTTTTATGTTTAAATTCATGCTTACAATCATAAATTAAAACAAACGAAAATGCAAAATGATAAAAACTCAATAAGGTGAGCTTTAATCCAAGAATTGCTTCGGAACTAAGAAATATAAATATTTACAAAATGGGAGTGTGATGGAGCTACGAAAGGTGTAATCTCTTTCATCATGTTAAATATCAAAAAATCATGTGTGTCTTCCAACGGTGATGAGTACAACGAAATGAACAAAAATCAAACCTCTTACATTTGATGGTGAGCACAAGAAGGATGAAGATGTAGAGATGATGGTTTTTGGGCATGAGAAATTATTTTAAATTGCATAATTATTCATCTCATGCAGAAGCATCAATTTTCATCTATCAACTCAAGGGAAAGGAATCCATGTGGTGGGATCAGCTTGTGCATGTGCAACACATTAAAGAGAAGAGTGTTACTTGGAGAGAATTCAAGAGTTATTTGGAGAATAAATACTTGACTGCTATATGATACCATGAGACAAGAAAATGAAAGAGTTCTTGAACTCAAGCTTGGGAGTATGACCATAGATGAATATGAAATAAGGTTTTAGAATTGTTGAAGTATGCCCTTTCATCAAGGATGAGACAGATAAGATTAAAGGTATTTGAGTGGATTTTCATCTCATCGCTGATGTTACTACATGATCCCAAGACATTGATGAGACGATAAGGCAAGCTAAATTCCTATACGATAAAAAAAAAGTAAGCCCAACTTTCCAAAAATCTTGAGAAGACAAAAAAATCAATATGGACGAGGAAGAAGGGAACTAAGCCACCATTCTTCATAATAATTGTGGAGAGCCAACTTCTAGAGAACCTAGAACGATTGGGACAGGGGGTCAAAATCAAAGGCATCCATCTATTCAATCTTGGGGTTGTAAAGGAGATCATATGTTTAGAGATTGTCCTAAAAATTAAAAGAGAGGACTGCTCACAATGTACAACAAGTTGAAATAG
This sequence comes from Picea sitchensis, assembly GCA_010110895.2. NCBI lineage: Eukaryota > Viridiplantae > Streptophyta > Pinopsida > Pinales > Pinaceae > Picea > Picea sitchensis. The sequence goes on along the minus strand of SNQJ01S0075136.1, from coordinate 67,834 downwards.
TGGAGGACGTGGGAAAAAATGTACCAAGGATATATGTAGCCCTAGACAACAAACAAGCAGTATCGGGCCACATATGTTTGAAGTGGAAGGTATGATCAAAACCAAACCATTGCTATTTTATTTGATTCAAGAGCTAGTCATAATTATATAGATCCTAAGATATGGAAAATTTCCATTTGCCAAGAAGCAAGAACGGAAAATCTTGGTTGCTGAGCTGGCTACCAGAGCTAAAACAAAAGTTAATGATACATGTCATTTTATGGAAATGAATGGACTAAACACTGTGAGCATCGGAACATATTTCCTTTAGGTTCCTATGATTGTCTAATTAGGGATGGATTGTTGGACCAACATCATGCTATCCTAGAATGTCATAACAAGGCATTTACTTGCTTTGATGAAGAAGGAACCCAAGGAAAGTAGGAATTCCCAGTAAGGCAGAACTATAAGAGAAATTTCAGCATTTCTAAAGAAATGTTATAAAAAGGGGTGTCAAATATTTGTAGCTGATATGGAAGAGACACCCAAAGATGAGGTTAAATTTGGAATATTATGCATTCCAGAATATTTTGAGGATGTCTGCGAGGTACCGAGACTACCCCAAAGAGAGATATTGATTTCTATAGCCCCATTCTTGGAGAAGTCTGTCAAAGAACATTTACACGAGTACACTGCAGCTGAAGGAGTTGAAAATGAAGTTTGAAGAGATTCTCAAGAAGGGGTATATATTCCCAAGCATGCCACCTTAAGTCTCTAGTCTTGTTTGTGGAGAGGAACAATGGGACATTAATATTGTGCATTGATTTCGATAGTTGAATAAAGTGACTGTAAAAATAAATATCTCTTTTGTCAAGGATTGATGATCTCTTTGATCAATTGAAGGATGAAAAATATATTTTCAAAGATAGATCTCTCGTGTCAAGATACCATCAAGTATAAGGATTAAAGAGGAAGATATCAACAATACCTCATTCAAGACAAGTTGCATGGTCATTATGTGTTCATAGTGGTGCCATTTGGGGTTGTCAAATGCACCATAATTGTTTTCTACGTTCTAATGAATGGTGTTTTCGAGTATATTTAAACAAGTTTGTCATTGTATTTTGAGATGAAATTTGTATATTCCAAGTCGCAAGAAGAGCATGAGAATCATTTAAGGATGGCGCTAAATGTTTTAATGGAGCATAAATTGTACACAAATTATAAGTACCATTTATCATAGTCAAATTCATTATTTGGGACATATCATTTCAAAGGATGATAGCAAAGGACTCAGAAGATAGAACCATTAGGGAATGGTCACAAAGGATGTGACATAGTTCATCATTCATGGGGTCTTGCAGATACTACTTTAGGATATTTATTGAAGGATTTTCGAAGATTTCACACCCAATAACTTCCATGCAAAAGAAGGGTGTGAATTTCAAATGGACATTGGATTGTGAAAAGAGTTTCCAACACATGAAACAATTATTAACAAGTTATTCAATACTAAGGATTGTAGACACAAATGAAGACTTAATTGTATGCACAGGTGCATGTAAAGAAGGACTTGGTGGAGTCCTCAGTAAAAATGGTTTTTTTATATGTTATGAATCAAGGAAGTTGAAGGAGCATGAAAGACACTATGTAAATCATGATTTGGAGTTGGCATCCATAGTGCATGTCGTGAGGAAATGGAGACACTACCTCATGGGGAAAAGGTTTGAGCTGAGGACCGACCATAATGGTATGAAATATTTATTTGATCAACCAACTCTAAATGTTAGGAAAATAGATGGTTGGAATTTCTTAGTGAATATGAATTTGATATAAAGCATATCAAGGGGAAAAAGAATAGAGTGGTTGATGCACTCAACATAAGAGTGCATGAAATGCATGCTACAACCATTATAATTTACCAATCAGATTTGAAACATAGAATTTTAGAGGCTGCAAAATTAGATTTGCAATACAAGGAATTAGTGGAAAAATTACAACAAGGTAATTTGCAGTAGAAAATTGAAGAATATGAGCTATATAATGATGAAATTATGAAGTACAGTGGAATAATTTATGTACCAAATTCCCAAGAATTGAAAAATATGATATTGAGAGAAATGCATCATATACCTTATGTTGGGCACCCAAGTTAGCAGAAAACTATTGCAGCTGTCAAGAGATAATATTATTGGCCAGAAATGAAGAAATAGGTTGCTTAGTTTATTGCCAAATATTTGGAATATCAAAAGGTAAAGGCTGAGCATAGACACCCAACTAATTTTCTACAACCGTTACCCATTCCTGAGTGGAAATGGGAAGTTGTAACAATGGATTTAATCACCAAAATTCCCAGAACAAACAAGCAACATGATTCTATCATGGTAGTGGTGGATAAGCTTACTAAAGCTGCCCATTTTGTTCCAGTTAAGCTCACTCACAAGGCAACCAACATTTTTTATGTTTATATGAGAGAAATTGCTTGATTACATGGCATACCCAAGACAATTGTGTCTGACATAGATCCAAAAATTACCTTAAATTTTTGGAAAGGTCTATTTCATGGATTTGGAACAAATTTGAATTTTAGCACAACTTTTCATACAGAATCAGATGGAAAAATAGAGAGGGTGAATCAAGTGATTGAGGATATGTTGAGGATGTATGTGATGGGTAAACCATCAAAATGGGAAGACTACCTACACTTAGTAGATTTTTATTATAGCAATGGATACCAAACATCTCTGAAGATGAGCCCATTTGAGGCACTTTATGGAATAAAGTGCAACACACCGATAAGTTGGGATAACCCAACAAATAGAGTAGTGGTTGGGACAAATTTACTCAGGGAAATGGAGGAGAAAATGATAAAAATAAAACAAATCTTAAAGGATGCCCAATATAGGAAGAAAATATATGTTGATAAGGGCAGAAATCATAGGGAATTTAAAGTTGGGGACCATGTATTCTTGAAAGTGAAGGCCAACAGAAGTTCCCTAAAGTTGGGAAATTGTTCAAAGTTGGCAGCTTGCTACTATGGGTCGTTTGAAATCCTAGAGAGGATTGGTCCAGTAGCTTATATGATTACATTTCCTGCATCTATTTCTATTCATAATATATTCCATGTATCATTTCTCAAGAAATATATACCTGATGCTAAGCATGTTATTGATTGGAATGTGATTCAGGTGGAGCAAGAAGGTGCTTTCCAAGTGCATTCGGTATGCATTCTGGACCAAAAAATCAAATAGCTCTGGAATCGATCCATAGGTCTTGCAAAGGTCCAATGGACCTGGTACGGTCCTGAGGATGCTATTTAGGAACATGAGGATGCAATGCGGGAATAATACCCACATCTTTTTGAGGATTTTTGAAATTTTTGTTGTATATGTGTACATAATGAACTAAGGGCAGTGCATAAATAAGGGGAGGGGATTGTAATATCTCTAGGATGAACCCAATTGTAAATGTAAATGAAAATGTACTTAAGTTGGTGAGTTGTTTGATATCATTTTTGTATGCACCTTTCATGGCATAGTGCACACATGTATTGCGTAGTAAAATGATGAAGTCTGCACATTCCAGGATATCACATGCAACAACTTAAGTGTGCACGATTTTGAGGCCAGGGAGACTTTGTGTATATGTTGTGTTCTATAGGATAGTGAGCAAGTTTTGTGATGATTAGGCTAGAGATCCTACATGTTAAAGGCCAGTGAGCCTATATTTGTATATGTCTCATCATTAATATAAAATACATTGTTGCATGCATACCGACCATGATAAAAGAGTATGGGGGACTAAACTCCACTAGTTAGGGAAAGGGGGGGCTAAAAGTTAAGGAAAAGGGGCTAAGATAGGGAGCTTAATCGAAAGAGGAATATTATATTAATATTTCTTAAGTATAAATTATGGATAATTATTTTATCCTAAGTTCTAAGGATGGGGACAAGTGGGCCAAAGTAGCTCCCAACATGAAAAGTGTCAAGTTGGGGACTTGCATACATATAGTTTGGACTTAGTTCATTTCCCCATCATTCCTTTCATTATGCAATCATCCATTCAACCATTCGAGGATGATACACACACTCATGGAGCTATCTTCTGTACCTTCCTATCACTGTACCTAAACTTGTATCCATACCCATACCTGTTTGTGTACCTGGTTAGCTTGGGAGCTGGACTGAAGAAGCGGGTTGTCGGGGCTGTGGGATATTGAAGAGGTGGGTTGTCATGCTAGTGAGAAATCTCTCTGGGTAAGAGAATTGCGAGAAATTGATTTCTTGAAGGTTCTAAACCAAAACTACAGGGCTCTAAGACTTCATTTCCAACATATTGCTAAAGATCGAAAAGGAAGTGGGGAAGACGAAGGACTATTGAGAAGAGAAGGGGCACACTTCCTGGGGTGGGATATGCATGTGGGGAATGAGGGTATGTAGGATGTTATTTTGAGTTGGCACCTGTGACAAAGTCTTTCCTATTGTTTGAGATCCATTACCGTGGTTAGGAATCCCTTAACCCGACTGGAGTTTAGTCCCAGCTTGGGGGTGACCCACTGCTCAGAGTGATGAGCAGTGTGGTATAAGGATGGGAGGTTCATGGAAGGTCTGCACACAGTTGGTGATATTCTTACCAAGATAATTGTCAATTGTGTAATAAATTACATCTTGCATTATTATTTACGTGTGTATTTGCATGGGTTTTCTTATGTGTGGTTTATAACTATGTTTATATTTATGGGTATTGCCAGTATATGCTGCATGTATATGTTTATTGTTATTTAGTATGAATCCATGTGTTTACAAAATGTATTTGTCTGTTTACATTTTATATATAAATTTCTACAAGAGTTTTGTGACTATATGTTTTAATTGCATGCAGTTCGAAAAATTTATGTGGCATAGCTCAGTTGGATGTTGTGTATGTTACATTATGTTGAGCAAAGAATAAAAACGTTTTCTAGGGTAGCATGTCCTAACCTGAGTGGTCTGGGATGTTGCAGTGGTCAATGAGGGTGGAAGGTTGATGGGTTAATGGGGTCTCCAAATCATCATGTTTATGGGTGATGGGATTATCGAGGAATGTGATTAATGGAATAATGAAATATAATTTGGCACAACATTAGTGTGAGAGTGAGTTAAGGGTTAGTGTGTCAATGAAATATAAATAGTGAATCATAGTCAATATGATATCTATAGTCAATATGGTATAGAAAGGTAAACTGATGATGGAAACAAATGGTTGATATGGTTGATTGTAGTCAAGGGTTATTTAGTTACTGGGATTAGTGGGTTGAGGGGTTAGTGCATTAAGTGGTTGATATCTTAACAAAATATAAGTGGGAACAATGTTTGTGGGAGAGTGAGATAGGGTTTAGTGGGTCAATGTGGTAAATATGGTGGACCATATCCAATATAGTCAACAAAGGTAAACCAATAATGGTCAACGATGGTTTATATGGTTGATGGTAATAAAGGGTTATTGAGTTACTAAGATTAATGCATCAAGGGGTTATGGGTTAGTGGGTTATTATATCAACCATGGTCAATGGTGTTCAACCATGAAATACTATGGTCCACCATGGTGAAGGAGGTCAATTGTGGTTAACAATGGTCTATATAGTCAATGAGGGTGCATGGTTGATGGGTTGATGGGTTAATGGGGTCACTTTGTTAGGATTCATGTGGATTATGAGACTATTAGGAAACACAATCAATGGTTTAGCGGAATATAAGTTGGCACAATGTTCATGGGTGCGTGGGCTAGAGGTCATTTGATCAATGCAGGTATATGGTGAGTATGGTAGATATAGTCAATCTGGTCAATAGAGGTCAACCATGGTAAATAGAGGATAATGTTAGTTGATAGGTTTGATCATGGTCAAGGAATATTGATTCATTGAGATTAGTAGGTTGAGGGGTTAGTGGAATAAATTTTTAATGGGTTAGTTCATAAGTAAATGGTAGGGGGTTAACTACCACATGTGATTAATGTTGACTACCAGTCTACATTAGTCAACGTAAGTCAATGTGGGTTAAGGGATTATGGGTCAATGGGTTACTAAATAAACCATGGTCAAGGATGGTTAATGATGATATTCTATGGTCCACCATTGTCAATGATGATACTATATGGTCCACCATGGTCAACGATGGTCCATAGTTAACGAGCCTACAGGGTTGAGAAGTTAATGGGGTCACCAAGTTATGATTTTTATGGGGGATGGGATTATGAACCATACCTTTACCGTGTAGTGTTTGAAGGCCATTTTCTCTAATATGTCCCAGTATTTGATTCCACAACATGGTCTTTTTTCTATGGCTTGTATGGATCATATCTTCTTTATTTCTCTTCTTAGGGACAATACAACTGTTACACCCATCAACATAAGTTATTCCCAATAATTTGTATAGATTTCCATACCGAACTCCCCTCATCAACACCATTTTTACTCATACCATCTTGCAAGTTCCCTTTCCCATAAAAGTATCCACCCTACATCATCTAACTTACTTATAGATCTTAGGCTCTTGGCTAGATATGGAATGTGAAAAAATCCAAAGAGAGTTCTAATCCTTACATATTTCAGAAAAAACTTAACCCTTCCATGTCCCATGATTTTAGTTGTCGATTCATCTCCTATGAAGACGTCACCACCAGTGTAATTTTCTTATTCATTAAAGCACTCCATGTGAGGATTCATATGAAGTGATTCACTTGAGTCAATGAACCATACATTACAATCTGCATGTGTACCTAAGATTCCAGGTAACCATCACCTCCTTCTTCTATGGATGTTTTCACCTCTGTGGAAGATCCATCATCAGATCCCTTTGATTTATTAACTTTCTTAGATCTACAATCTTATTATAATTCCCAACTTTACCACATTTCCATCATTTCCTCCAAGATTTTTCGAGGGATTTAGATATACCTTTATATTTTGATCTCCCCCATGAAGACTTATTTGTATTCATATCTTTGGGATGACCTGTTACAAACAAATAATCCATGCTATGACTATCCATGCTTTTAGACCTCATATTTTTCAATAATAAGGATGCAATTACATCCTCATACTTCAATGCACATTGTGTGGTACTACTAATTTATACAACTAAATTATTCAAGGAGTCTGGAAATGAACATAGAAAAGTAATACACTTATCTTCTTATGCAAGTGTAATATTAAGATATCCAAGTTGACTTACCATAGTATTGAAGGAATTTATATGTTATGTCACATAATCCCCATCTTCCATCCTAAGATGATACAACTTCTTTCGAAGAAACAACTTGTTTACGAGGGTCTTCGACTGATACAAATTCCCCAAATTTCCCCATAGTTCCTTGGTTTTAGATTCTCCCGACACATTCAGTAACATCGAATTTTCTAGGTAGAGTATAATTGTACTCCTTTCTCTTCTATCTAGCTTCTCCCAATCTTCTTTCAACATATGAGTAGATTGAGTACTAATAGTTTGTGTACTAGTAGATTGTGTACCTGTAGTTTGTGTACCAATAAGCTCTGAACCAGTGGGCTACGTACCATTAGGTTGTGTGCCAGGATCCATAGTGATCCATTCTTCTTTTTCTATAAGAAATTCCTCCATATTGAGCTTCCATAGCTCAACATTTTGACCATTAAACTTCTCAATATCGATTCTAGAACTACTCACCATTTACTTTCAACACATGAATCACCATTGCAAATCTGCCATTCAAAACAGGTTTATCACAGACCTAAGATATAATTGATTTATCAAGACCAAGACAAACCCTCAGCAACAAAGGAATCCCCCTGAAGCCAAAAGCGTTCTCTAATACCACTTGTAATTTTTAAACCTATGAAGTAAATTAATGCATACAAATTCTTAAGAAGAAAAAATAATCAATGGTTCATACACATAGTACATAAATATTTACGTTGGAAACCATTAGCATGGAGAAAACTATCCTTCCTTGGTGTCAAACCTCTCAACTCTTTATTGTATTAATTTCACCATTTGAAATACTATATATATAATATTTTAGGTATTATGCATTTATCAAAACCCTAATCCCTTCATCCGAGATTAATTTAGAAAACCGCTAAAAATAGAGAAAAATTATTAAAATAACAAAAACCACCTAAAACGAAATTGGGGACAGTTCCCTGAACCCCATCATCTCTGGGTATTATCCATGGGGGGGGGATTTCGAATGCCCCTCAGGTATTTCTTGCACATGTACACCAT
>SNQJ01S0075136.1:33230-46473 GCA_010110895.2 Picea sitchensis | reverse complement strand
TGGACCAGGTCTTCAAGCTTCATGGCATGCCGCACTCTATTGTTTCTGATCGTGACCCAACTTTCACAAGCAATTTTTGGCAAGAACTGTTCAAGCTACAGGGCACCCAATTGCATCTCAGCACAAATTATCATCCCCGGACTGATGGTCAAACGAAAGTTGTCAACAAGTGTTTGGAAACATATCTGAGGTGTTTTGCCTCTGAAAAGAAAAATCAGTGGGCTCAATGGTTACACCTAGCTGAATGGTGGTACAACACTTCCTACCATATAGCTACACGCATGACTCCTTTTGAAGCGGTATATGGACAGAAGCCACCTTCAATTCTCTCATACTTATTGGGTACCTCGAAGGTCCAGGCAGTTGAACAAACACTTACAGTTCGAGAGGATATTCTCTGTGCCCTCAAAGAGAACTTGGTCATGGCACATAATCGCATGAAGCAACAAGCAGATCAAGGTCACTCTGAACGTCAATTTGCAGAAGGGGATCAGGTGTTTTTGCGACTGCAACCATACAAGCAAACTTCCCTCAAGGCCGAGCATTATCAGAAGCTAGTGCCCAAATTTTATGGTCCTTATACAGTTCTCAAGCATGTGGGACAAGTCGCCTATCAGTTAGCTCTGCCCAGTCATTCGAAGCTACATCATGTTTTTCATGTTTCATGCTTAAAGAAAGTGATTGGAACTAGGTGCCAAATTCAAACCAACCTTCCCGAGTTAGCTGAAGAAGGATCCATTTGGCTACAACCAGAAAACTTTTTGGACCAGCGTGAGCATTGCCTGCGTCAGAGAACCATCAAGGAAGTGCTAGTCCAGTGGAAAGATACAACTCTGGCAGATGCCACTTGGGAACCAACTACCATTCTGCAACAGTTTCCACTTCTCAAGCCTTGAGGACAAGGTTGTTTTTAAGGGGGCGGTCATGTTAGGGTCCTAGCCCGCACATAGGTAGAGCAATATATTCGGATGTAATAAAGGTCAATATTAATAAATCCTTTCAATAAAATAGAATAAGGTGGATGTAAGAAGACCTAATAGAAGCTTCCACTTCTAGAAGGATCTTCCTCTAGATGCTTCTCTTGATAGACATATTTAGTATAAATAAGGGTCGAGGGTATGAAAAACCTAGCTTGGAGATTATTGTAATAGAGCATTGCTTGACTGGAGGTTGCCCCCTCGAAGAGGCCCGTGAACATTGCTTTCTGAATCAAAGTGCTATTTTTGTTGTTGTTCTTATATCATTTCTGTTTTATTGTGGAGATTATGTTGGTTATATTACTGTTATTCTGTCATTTCTAGAATTTTATTTCTGTTCTGCATACTTTTTATATCTGGTATATTACACAATCTTCTCAACCCGTCATTGGGTGGTATGTAAATTCAACCTTTAAATCTCAATGATCCGTTGTTTTCCAAGTAAATCCTTCAAATTTTGGTACCATCATTGTGTTTTGTCCGATAAAATCCTTTACCTCTTTATACCAGTCATCGTCGCGTTGTAAAGTTATAATATGTTCACGTAGATTCCTCTGAAGAGGCAATCATCGAAAATATGCATGGTCTCCGACTCAACGCATCTGCCACTTTGTTCACTGTCCTTTTTATGTAAGAAATATCGAAATCATACTCGCTAAGAAATTCCGGCCAACGTCGTTGTCGTGCGTTCAAGTCGCTTTGCATAAAGATGTGTTGTAGTCCACAGTGGTCCTTTTTTTGTTCAATTTATGTCCAATAAGGTAGTGTCTCCAAACTCTCAAGCAATGAACAATGGCTAACAACTCCAAATCATGTGTCGCATAGTTATCCTCATGCCTTCTCAACTTTTTCGAGATGTAAGAGATCACTCGATCATCTTGCATCAATACTCCACCTAAGCCTTCCTTGGATGCATTAGTGCATACCAAGAATTCCGTGTCCATGTCAGGGACCTTCAATATTGGTGCCATTGTCAATAGCTCCTTGAGCCTCTGAAATGCTTCTGCGGATTTCTCGGTCCAAACAAACTTCTTGTTTTTCCTCTGCAATTCCGTAGTCAGATTTTCTATCTTCGAAAATCCCTCGACAAACTGTCGATAGTATCCTGCTTAACCCATGAAGCTATGCACTTCGAGGAAATTCTTCGGTACAGGACATTCCATAATAGCCTTGACCTTTACTGGATCCACGGTGATACCTTCTCCGTATATGACATGCCCTAATTAGTGAATCTTCGATTGGTAAAATGAGCATTTAGACAATTTCCAATACAATTTTTTCTCTCGCAGACACTGTAGTACCAAGCGCAAGTGTTCATCATGCTCCTTCATCGTCCGAGAGTAAATCAAAATATCGTCAATGAATACTTGGACAAACTTGTCCAAGTATTCGTGGAACACCCCGTTCATCAAACTCATAAATACCCCAAGGGTGTTTGTTAGTCCAAAAGGTAAAACAGTAAACTCGTAATGTCCAAACCTCGCCTTAAAGGCGGTCTTAGGGACGTCATCCTCCTTGATCCATACATGGTGATACCCTAATCACAATTCAATCTTTGAAAACATTGTCGCACCTTTCATCTTGATCAAACAGAGCATCAATCGTTGCCTTGCTCAATTGACGGTAGTCAATGAAGATTCTCCACAACCCATCCTTCTTTCAAATGAAAATAATAGGTGCACCCCACGGTGACACACTGGGACGTATAAGTCCCAACTCCAAAAACTCTTTCAGTTGCATTTTCAACTCCTATAACTCTGAAGTCAACATCTGATAAGGCGTTCTTGCTATCGGTTCATTCCCCGGTTTTAGGTCTATGGTAAATTTCAATTCCCTCTCCAGAGGCATCCTAGGTAACTCCTCAGGGAAGATGTCTGCAAAGTCACTTACCACAGAAATTTGTTCTAGACCTTCCACGAATCTCTTCTTGTTTAACGCAAGGATTGCATAAATCTTACATCCCTTGCGCATGCTCTTCCGTAGCTGCAAGGAAGACATGAACCTCGGGGAAACTCCCTGGTTCCAACCTACAATCATGCGTCTCTGTCCCTCATCATCGACCAAGCTCAACCATTTCATCTTACAGTTGAGTATCGCCTCATGTGATTCCAATCAGCCCATACCGATCACGACGTCATAAGATCCCAAGATCGTGACGTACCGGTTGGCCCTGGTGACAAACTCTCCCAAGTTAAGGCTATAGCCTGTAACCTTCCCTCCAGCCTTCTGTTTGTCTTTCGAAGCCATATCTACAAAGCTAAAATCATCCTGTTCGACTTCCTTTACCTTAATTATTTTTGGCGCTACACCAGAAATGAAACTCTCGGTATCCCCGAGATCTATCAAAATACCAAGGGTCTGGTCAGTGACGATATCTGATGTCTTGAGCACAGTTGATTGGTGCTCTACTTGGTAGTTATTCACCGCTGCATGAATCTGATGGGCCTTTCCCAAATCTCCCACAGTAGCAGGTCTGACTAATCTATATGCTCTAGTCATCTCTTGGAACTGTTCCTCGAACAATTCCCATGACATGTCTTCGACTGCCATGTTCAAAAGCGGCAAGAGCGTCTTCCACCATATAAGAGTGCTCCCCTTTAGTTGAAAGACCGCCAAGAAGACCTTTGTGTTGGAGATAGTTGCGAAGTGCAAAGCACATCGCCATATTCTCCAACCATGCCTCAATGACTAAGTTTTTCACGACACTCATGGATTTGGGAACTTATCCCTCTCGAGTTTTTGGTGAAAGATAATGGTATTGACTGGGGCGCATCGTGGACCCCCATGGGTACAAGCACCCTGACCTCATATCAGTACAGATAGTGGATCAAGGCCTCTGAAATTCCCTGAAAGGACCTTGTCAGGCCATCATCATCCATTACCACAATCAGATCCAGCCCAAGGACTTTCTCCTCCCCTTGGGGGTTAGACTTCAAGGGAACATGCACTTCTGGAGGCGTCACACCTCCTTCCACGACACCACACTACGAACCTATGTGGAGTCCTCTAATCGAGATCACCACATGAACACATTAAAGTTTTTAGTTAGCACTAGGTTAATACTCAAGGGTTTACTGTAGTAGAAAGCATGGTGATCCACAATCGAAGGGTTGAACCCGCTTTGATACCATATGTAATGTCCCCATCGTTATGACTATAAGCGATGCAAGCAAGAACAATTCTTTTTTGTTTTTAGGTAGGAAGGTAAACACAACAACAATTAAACATCATAACTTTACGATGAACACAACTTAGGCATTCAGGCAACAGACAAAAATGACTCAACATAATAGCATAACAGGAAACTAGATGAAATGTGTGACAATCAAGAGATAGATCAAAACAACTATCCGCCCATCACAAGAAAGACAACGCCTACCAGCTAAGGACAACATCAACAAACCCGACACACGGCTTCGACGACCAGTGACTAGAATCCTCTACGATGCGCAAAACCCAACACATTGAGGCATTACAGAACCGAGTACCAACAACCATTACAACGAACTAACACCCACATCGGGAAGCACAAACTCAGACCAGGTTATCATTTCCCTCTATCCATCAAAGTGCATAATGATCCCCTCATTAGGAATTATATCATCTCAAGGCGATAGGTGTGACGGTAACCCTAGTGCAACATAACACATCCAAACCAATAACCCAAAAAATTTAACGTGCTAGGAGATCGAAATAACTGACAAGAAGACTACACCCACGCCCCCAAGCAACAGGTCGACACAACACAATATGACATCACCCAAATTAAATTGTGCAAGCTACTAAATGACTTCGCCAATCAACCATAACCATTATTCGTTCATCATGATGTCTAAGTGTGAAGGAGTGAACTATTAGAAATGTTATCATTATCATAAATGTTTCCCAAACTGTGACCAAGAATGTGAATTATTAAAATTGTTACTATTATCACAAGTTATCATAAAGGTGAACTAATATATCTAAAAATGATATCGTTGTCCCATAATAATATTTCAGTCCAATCATATTCGTTGTCTATACAAATAAGAGATAATAAAGATGTTAACACTAATGATATATAATAATGGCATTGTTGTCTAAACATAGTGCTATCCCTTAATGAGATCTCTGTCCACAAAAGAATTCACAGTTAAAAAGGAAATTAGCAAGGAATTAGATTATGAATCGTTGTCATGAATATTTATTGTATTAACTCGTTGTCTAAGAATCATTACTGTCATACAACAAATTAAGATCAAAGTAGAAGTTGTTGTCATTCAATGTATGTATTTGCTTCCTAGAGAATCTTCCCTGTTATTCAACAATTTAAATTCAAATGTAGAAAGTTGTTGTCAATTGATGATCGTGATAATGCTAATTTAGTTGCTATTCTATATTCCATTTGTTGTCTATCATATAAAATTTATGTCTTAAAAGATGAGAATCGCTATAACATCCCATAATATGAGAAATGATATAATACAATATGGGAATCACTATAATACCATATGAGAATCACTATAATACAACATCCAACCCAACATATAAAATTTTGTTCTAAAATAAGAGAATCGCTATAACATAAGATACAACATCCAACAAGGGAATCGCTGCCAGGTAAGTCGTTGTGGTAAGCATTCAAAAGGAAATTAAAACTCTGTCAACGCATAGCTGCCAGGTAAGAGTGTTGGGTTAAATGCATTCAAGGAAATTAAAGCTCCATCAACATAATAGTTTCCGGGTAAGAGTGTTGGGTTAAATGCATTAAAGGAAATTAAAGCTCCATCAACGAAATAGCTGCCAGGTAAGAGTGTTGTGTTAAATCCATTCAGGGGAAGATGAAACATCTATCCACGAAATCACTACTAGGTAAAAGCCACGAAAATGATGGGGAAATTCATTGTCACTCAATAAAAAAAAACGCAGTCTCTCTCTCATTAAAAACTCAGTCAAGAAAGTTGGTTGAAGAGCCACGAAAATCATGGGAATTTTTCTATCACTCAAATAAAAACGCAGTCTCTCTCTCTCTCATTAAAAATCAGTCAAGAAATCTGGGTGTTATCATAAATTGTTGGGTTTAATACCATTGAGTGTTATCATATAAAAATCATTGAGTTTATCACAAAAAAAATCCATGACTGTTATCATAAGAAATCATCGGGTTTAACATCGTTGAGTGCTAATTTTGGGTGTTATCATTAAAATCATTGAGTTTATCATAAAATAAATCGCTAAGTGTTATCATAACAAATCGATGGGTTTAACATAAAAATCGTTGTCAATAAAAAGGTAAATTCGTAGGCAAATAAAAGGCTAAAATTGCAGCCAATAGATGGGTAAATTCGCAGTCTAATACTGGTAATATTTCGTACTCTAATAATAATATGCAATACAACAATATAATTTGGCAGTCTAATAATAATATACAATACAACAATAAACAATGGAGGGTAAAACTTTGGGTAAAAATGGATGCAAACTCTGTGTCAAAATTAATGCAAACGCTAAGTGAAAATGCTATGTGAAAACGGAATAGCTGCCAAGTACAATCGTTGTGGGAAAGGCCACAAAACTCATAGGGGAAAAGCTCGGTAAATCGCCCAGAAATTAGCAGTAAGAAGGCTGAGTAAAGACTCCAGGAAAACTCTGAGATAATCAAACACAGGATAATGTAGAAGAAATCAACCACCAGAAAATGCAGATGTAGTCAATCCCAAGAAAACGTTGAGGTTTGGCATTCAAGACTCAGAGGTTCATCAAAGTTTCAACAAATTAAAATGCAAGGAAAATCAGAGTTTTAATCAATCAAGAAGCAGAGATACTCATTCACAAGGAAGGCACAAAGATTAGAGATTAACCAGAAGAGAAAACACAGAGATATATAAGGGGTATATGGTTGGGCTAAACTTTATCCTTCACTCATCATCCATGCACAGAAAAGCAGGGCATTTGAATCTATAGGTCTTTAAACACCGAAGTGACGACCGTCGATTCGGTTCCTGGCCGACTACTCAGACACAGACTGATGACTAAAGGGATAAGGTATGGAATATAAAAACACAATCTCTTCATTATAATCAGTAAACCCACACATAGAAATAACATACGTAATTTAAATTTCATTGCAATTAATAACTTAATCGACGTACCTTATCACAACACGAATGCTCCATAGTTTCTATCTCACACGTGCTTCATCCATCTCCTGCTTGCCGACTGATGTGACCTCACCGGTACCTCCCAACCAACACTAGGGGTAATATTCTTCCCCATAATCCCCCTGAGACGCAAAGGGGCTACACACACAATACCAGAGAACTACTAGCAACCAGCTCGCCTCGCAAGGTCGAGCTACCACTCATTACCCGAGATGGGTATCCCAACTCCCATAAGATAAGTTCAATCAAGACAAAAATTCAGGAGTGTAATGTTACACATAAAGATGAGATCCATACTCCTCTTCCATCCTTTTTATAGAGTTTTTCAAGTAATTGGTTTCCCAAATTCTCATTAAATTCCCTTTTCATTTAATTAATTAGGAAACCCCCCCCCATACACATGTCACCCATCCCCTAGTTGCACTAGAAATTATTTTTTATTAAATAATTAATTATTCCTATTTCCCTCACCCACCTAAAAGCATTCCTAAAAACGCTCCTAGGTGTCCCAAAATTCCCTTACACTTCTTAAATGACTTACGCCTTACTAAATTCCTAGTTGAGTTCAAAAATAGCAAGTTCCCAACGCAATATTCCTTACTAAGTTAGACATTCAACTTTTTTCTTTATGTTTCCCCATTTTTTTTAGTTTCCTATTTCTGTTAGGTTTCCCTCTTTTCCCTTCTTAACTAAAAATCAATTTAGCAAGTGTAGAAAGACAACCATTTACCCCTTTTTCTTTTTAACTAAAAATTAAATTAGAATATGTAGATAAAACAATCATTTCCCTTTTTAAAAATTTTAATCCTCCCTTGTAATTTTGACTTTAATAAATAAATTGAATTTCTTACCCCACTTCTTATTACATGTTCATTTATTATTATTATTTTGACCACATGTTCTAATTAGACCTAGGTTGTAAATTCTCTAGGTTGGGTGACATTTTTATTAGGGAAAATGTTTTTAAATCTCACTTGTCACATCATTCATTTTAAGGTCGTTTAATTTTATTCACTTAACAGCTAAATTCACGACATGACCTTCAGGACGCACTAGGTGCTCCAAGGGTGCCACTCGCCTCTTTCCTTTTTCCTTGCGCAACGTGCCCTTCAGGACGCACTACGTGCTCCAAGGGTGCCACTCGCCTCTTTCATTTTCCCTTGCGCGACGTGCCCTTTAGGATGCACTACATGCTACAAGGGTGCCACTCACCTCTTGACTGACTTGGTAGAAATCAAAAAACCATGGAGTTAATACTCCGCCAGGTGATCTTGTGGGAGACTGTAACACCCTATTTCCCCCAGTTTGTAAAAATAACTATACTGGCCAAGGACTATGGCAGACTCAAAGATGTGAATGTGTGATTTTGAATGGACCTTAGTATAAAAGGTCGATGAAGGTAAATAATGTTATGAATATATGTTGCAGGACTGTTGGGAGGGGGATGTGCTAAAAAGAGACCACGATGGCTGATGAAAGGTGGTGGAAGGCACCTGGAATGGTGGAGTTAACTTCCACCGAAACCAATATCGTATTTGGTCTTCATTGGCCCGAAGATCAAGAGCAGCTCGCTGGCCCCGAAATGAATTACTCGTCAGGTTGGTAGGTGAAGAGGTTCCTCATGGGTTAATGAGGGATGGGGGTGAACCACCCATCCATGGAAGCCTTAGACCTGACCATCGTGGGGAAGTTCGTGCCACACGCAACCTCTCCGAAAAAGAAAAGGTAGGAAAGAGGTGTGGAAGGGGGCAGTCGCGACAGAGATGGCAAGAGGGAAGAAATCGGAATGACTCTAAAAAAATACACAGAGTGATTGATAAGCGTAGAAGAAGGAGAGTAACCTTCATTCTCAACTTCTGACAAACAGAGACTCAGTCTCACAGCATCATGGTCTAAGCTCGGGGGTGGCTAGTGGTAAATCCATTCAGAATCGTTGAGCCTACGGTTGGGTGGAAATGAGCACCCCTCTCAGCAGTTGCATCAAACCTGGTGTTTTTCTGATAAGTGTTATATCTCGTATCTTGCAGTTAATATTATGACATGTATGATCATGGTTTGTGTAATTATGAATGGTTACAGTATAACACTGTATGTATGGTGTTTTGATCATAAATGGTGGTTGTATGCTTATATTGGAAAGACCACCTATGGCTTATATATATATATATATACACATATTTTGACTGCATGCTTATGTTGGAAAGACCACGTATGGATTACGTAAATATATATATATATATGTTTTGGAATGGATTCAATTTTCAAGTCTGTTCTCGGGAAATTTATTCCCTTAATTGTCTCCAGTAATGCCTTGGATAGATCTCCCCATAGGGACACCCTTTTGAAAGTTTATCCAAGGGTCTGCTAAAGGATTTTATGGTGTAAGTCTTAAAACCCTGCACGAGGGAGAATGGTCCTTTTAGACTTCAATATTTCGATGTTTCGGTATCCAGAAAACCCAAGGGCGAGTTCCCTTGTACTCGCAAGTCCCGAAACCCTGACTTGCGAAATCCCGATGGAAGAAACCCCAAAATAAGATGAGCAGGTTTAAGAGTGGTATTTTGGAGTTTCGGTATCTGGGAAACCCAAGGGCGAGTTCCCTTGTATTTGCAAGTCCCGAAATCCCGACTTGCGAAATCCCAAAAAGAGAGAGTGTGGAAAATTTATTATATTTCGGTATTTCAACACCCAGGGTACCTAAGTGCGGGCTCCATGTACTCTCCAGTCTCGAAAACCTGACTCGCGAAATCCTGACCCGCGAAATCCCGATGGAAGAAACCGCGAAAGAGACTGAGCGATACATATATATAAATATATGTATGTAGGTTTTGGAGTTTCGGCTACCGGGGAACCCAGGTGCGAGACCTCCTGTCATCGCATATCCCGAAAACCTGGTTTGCAGATTCCCGAAATTTCTTAGCGCGTATAGATTCGGCGTTTCGGTGTTTCGGTACCCGGAACACCCAAGGGCGAGTTCCCTTGCACTCGCAAGTCCCGAAATCCCGACTTGCGAAATTTTGAAATAGTATAGTGTATTTAGAGTTCGATGTTTCAGAGTTTCGGCTCCCGGGGAAACCAGGTACGAGACCTCCTGTTCTCGCATATCACGAAATCCTGATGGATGAGACCCCAAAATGACAATAGCACGGATGAGTTATGGTGTTTTGCTGTTTCGGCTCCTGAGATACCTAAGGGTAAGATCCCTTGTACTCGCTAGACGCGAAACCCCAAAGTATGAAACCCCGAAATAGTGGAGCATGTTTAGAGTTTGGTGTTTCGGAGTTTCGACTCCCTAGAAACCCAGGTGCGAGACCTCCTGTCGTCGCACATCCCGAAATCCCAATGGAGGAAACCCCGAAATAGTGGAGCATGTTTAGAGTTTGGTGTTTCGGAGTTTCGGATCCTGGGAAACCTAGGTGCGAGACCTCTTGTCGCCGCACATCCCGAAATCCCGATGGAGGAAACCCCAAAATAGTGGAGCATGTTTAGAGTTTGGTGTTTCAAAATTTCAGCTCTCGGGAAACCCAGGTGTGAGACCTCCTGTCGTCGCACATCCCGAAATATCAATGGAGGAAACCTCAAAATAGTGGAGCACGATTAGAGTTTGGTGTTTCGGGTTTCGGCCCTTCAAAAGTCAAGAGAGCAAGGGATCGCATGCATCGTGATTTCCCAAATCACAAAAGATGGAAGTACTTCTCCGGTAAGGCCTGTGGTCATGACCCACGATCACAGGGGTAAGGATAAAGGATGGTAGGAACTGCATCAAGCCCCATAGGAATTCGGGGAATTCTGTTCCTCGGTGAAAAGACGGAAAAAGACGGAAAATCTTAGTTCCCATAGTGGGTGTGTTACAAATTAGTATCAGAGCATGGTTACAACACTTGGCCTGCTTGGGCTTATGAACGAGTTGCGTAGGAGCTCCGTTCGAAACACTCCTAAAAAGAGTAACCCCGGTCTTAACCTTCTTAATCAAAAGTCGAAGTTAAGAATGAAAACTCCTAGTGTGTGTGTGTGCATGTGAAAAATATGAATTATGTACTAGTTATAAATGAATACAAATATTGACTAACAACCAACGTTTTTCTTCTCCACACAAAGCAGAAGATCAACCGCGGGAAATTGTAGATGTAGGGAATGGTGACTCACCAAAAGGTGGGGGAAAGCTCCCACAATAGAGACGAAGAGTCTAACAAAAGGAGGGCAGTAGGGACCCCTCCAGATCTATCTGAGACTGTGAGGAGCCTCATGGTCGAATTACAAAGCTGCAAGGCTGACAATGAGAGGATGATGAAAGAACAAGAGAAGCAAACATGAATTAATGTAGTTTTACTGCAGAGCTTATCCGACCTACAAAGACAAATGCAGCATGAACCTGAGACATAGAAACTTGGTCATGTCAGTGGCCACACTGAGAGGAGCACCTCAAGAAAGGTCCACCCCAGAGATTAGGGACAAGCGTCGGACAATTCTTTTAGAAAGGAAGATGGCGACTCGGAGGGATCTTCTAGCAGCAGAACTAGTTCTCGTTCTCGAAGAAAACGAAAGAAGCAGAAACTTTCCAAGAGTCAAAATCTCAAAGAGTTCAAGAAGGCCAAACCACCCTCCTTTGACGGTGAAATAAAGAAAGGAGAAGAAGCAGAGGCCTGGCTGCTTGGATTAAAGAAGTATTTTAGAGTCCATGACTTCTCAGAAAATTTGAAGGCCGAGTGGCCACCTTCAACTTGAACGGAAAGGCTTCCATTTGGTGGGAAGACCTTAAGAATGTGAAAGGGGTTCGCGAAGAGGACCTGTCTTGGGAACAATTTGAGAAATACTTCCGGAAGAAGTATCTGTCGGAAAAATATTTCGACGAAAAGACTAAAGAATTCTATGAACTCAAACTGGGGAAACTCACCATAGAGGAATATGTCAGCAGATTCCTCGAGTTGTTGAGGTATGTACCCTACATAAAAGAAGAAAAGGAAAAGGTGCAACGTTTCATTAGCAGACTACCTAAGGACTATCGGAACAAAATTGAATTTGATGAGTCAAAGACCCTAGAAGGCGCTATCCGAAAGGCAAGATATTGTCATGAACAATTTGGACATTGGACAGAACCTCGCGAAGGCTGGAAACCGAAGAAGAGTTCGGGATTTCAGAGAAAGGGGATTAAATCCCTAAGATTTAAGAACTATAAGAAGAACTCAAGGATGAGCTTCCCAGCCCAGAGTGTACACCAACAGAACTTTCCCCCCTTGGGTGGAAATAAAACCTCTGGATTTGTACCAGTGAAGGTTGATAACCCAAAGAAAGAACCTTTGAAATGTTGGGGTTGTGGAGAAGAACATCTACTGAGAGACTATCCACACCGACAATAGAATAGTCGGAGAATTTACAGCATCCAGGAAGCTACAACCGTCAATGATGTGGTCGGGAGTGTGCCACAAATTTATGCAACCTTGGATAATAACCAAGCCGACCACCAAGCTTCAGTGGTGGAAATAGAAGGTATGATTTCCAACCATCTAGTGTCTATTTTGATTGACCCTGGTTCAAACTTGAGTTACATAGCCCCTGAGACTGTTGATAAGTGTAAACTACAGCCACATAAACCTACCAAGCCATGGTTGGTACAATTAGCCACTGGCACCAAAAGAAGGGTAGCAGAGGTCATACCATCCTGCCAATTAATGTTGGGTGAATTCCCCACCCAAGCAACCCTTAACATGTTACCCCTGGGATCGTATGATCCGTTGATTGGTATGGATTGGCTAGCCACCCATAAAGCCAGATTGGAGTGTTACCATAAAACCTTGGAATGTGTAAGTGAAGAAGGAAAAAGGATAACCCTTCAAGGGATCCAAAAACCTGTCTCGGTGAGACAAATATCAGCTCTACAAATGTGAAGGTATTGCCGAAAAGGATGTCTCCTATATGCAATATAGGTATTGAAAACAATTAAAGGCGACAAACCAAGCCTCGAAGACCACCCTACCCTGAGAGAATATAGAGATGTATTTCCGGAAGAGGTATCGAGTCTACCTCCGAGAAGGGACATTGACTTCTCGATAGAACTTGCACCGGGAGTGGTGCCGGTGTCTAGGACACCCTACCGGATGAGCACACTTGAACTAGTTGAACTCAAAT
>SNQJ01S0075136.1:7772-29621 GCA_010110895.2 Picea sitchensis | reverse complement strand
TCCCGAAATTGCTTAGCATATATAGATTCGGCATTTTGGTGTTTCGATACCCAAAACATCGAAGGGAAACTTCCCTTGCACTCGCAAGTCCCGAAATCCCAACTTGCGAAATTCCGAAATAGTATAGTGTATTTAGAGTTCGGTGTTTTGGAGTTTCAGCTCCTAAGGAAACCAGGTACGAGACCTCTTGTTCTCGCATATCGTGAAATCCTGATGGATGAGACCCCGAAATGACAATAGCGCGGATGAGTTATGGTGTTTCGGTGTTTCGACACTTGGGATACCTAAGGGTAAGATCCCTTGTACTCACCAGACGCGAAACCCCAAAGTATGAAACCCCGAAATAGTGGAGCATGTTTAGAGTTTGGTGTTTCGGAGTTTCGGCTCCCGGGAAACCCAGGTGTGAGACCTCCCGTCATCGCACATCCCGAAATCTCGATGGAGGAAACCCCGAAATAGTGGAGCATGTTTAGAGTTTGGTGTTTCGAAGTTTCGGCTCCCGAGAAACCCAGGTGCGAGACCTCCTGTCGTCGCACATCCCGAAATCCCAATGGAGGAAACCCCGAAATAGTGGAGCATGTTTAGAGTTTGGTGTTTCAGAGTTTTGGCTCTCGGGAAACCCAAGTGCGAGACCTCCTATCGTCACACATCCCGAAATCCCGATGGAGGAAACCTCGAAATAGTGGAGCACGATTAGAGTTTGGTGTTTCGGGTTTCAGCCCTTCGAAAGTCAAGAGAGCAAGGGATCACATGCATCGTGATTTCTCGAATCGCGAAAGCTGGAAGTACTTCTCTGGTAAGGCTTGTGGTTATAACCCACGATCGCAGGGGTTAGGATATGGGCTGGTAGGAACCGCATCAGGCCCCATAGGAATTCAGGGAATTCTGTTCCTCGGTGAAAAGAAGGAAAAAGCCGAAAAATCTTAGTTTCCATAGTGGGTGTGTTACAGAGACTAAGGGCCTCTAAGGAATAAGGCCCCTGTCTTATTGTGCATTGCTTAGAATCATCGTGAGTGATTGTCGTAGTCTTCCCTCACGACATCGTGGGTCTTTGCTAACTAGGCAATCGTTAACCTATAGTTCGAGCCACAACGAGAGTGCTAGTAGATTGTGTCAGGGTTGTTGTCCACACCTCTCCCTCAAGTCTTTGGTTTTCCTGTGTGACCCCTCTACTCCACATGTGAGTCTGGTTGAAAACATATCGTCAGCCTGCATCCATCAACGAATCATGTCAACAATAATAATCAATCATCATAACATCTAATCATATGTACATATGTCACATCAACAATATTCAACTCAACAATCCACTCCCTAACTGGATCCAGAGTCCAAGGGGTTTCATCGATGCCTCTGCATCCTCGAGGTCCAAAGTCCTACACACTCACGAGAACCCAGTCAATAGCACATGTCTATGTCAATACAATAAAATAACATACCATCATATCCATAATGCCTCATAATCATAATCAAATGGCTGATAGTATAATAATCCGATCACTTGCAAGCAAGTATCCTCAATGATAAGTTCTCTCAGGGCGAGCAAGAGCGCGATGTTACATGGAGATTCGTTTAACATATGTCCAAACCGCAATTAATAACAATAACAACTCAATTATTTCTATAGATACAATGATATGTATCTATATCTAGAACTAGAAGTAAACTATCCTCAAATGCATAAAAAAATTACTAACTATAACACATACCATTCTGATGTTCGGTTCATCATTCTAAATAACCTCCTTCCAACCATTACGGAAAAATATTGCATACTCCTTAAGATCTTCTACTGACATGGTATCTAACTCCTCATCTATTTTATAAACAAAAATGGCTCAAGAATTGGCTTCCGCTCTTTGGCAGTTCAAACCAACATCAACACCATAAAAAATCGATTTCAAATTTTTCCCGATTGCATTCCTAGCCTCTTTGCCAACCTATGATGAAGACAACAACTTTGAATGTGAGGCAAATGCCCATGTTGGACGAGATACTAAAGGTCGTGGAGGCCTCTACAATGTCGCATTTAGATATGCCCATTTCTGATCATATGTTTGTCCTTTACCAGCCCCATAATAATTAGATGGTAGCTATTATGATCATGGTGCATGTCCATGAAAAAATCTGCATAAAAGTGTCTAGAAAATTAATGTGGAACCTCATATTTCCACGAAAACTTCCCATATGCTGCCAAAAATATATTATAAAGATGTATTGCTATGTTGGGGTGCTTAAAATATTGCACCTTCAACATCTTTCGCTTTGGCCCATCTTTTAAATTTAACATAGAAATTGCATTTTCTTTTGAAATTTTATTTTTTGCTACGTCCCATTTATCAAGGCCCATCACCTTCCAATTTCATCTCCATTTTTTAGTCGTTGGCCCCATCTTTTGATATGCATCCATAAAAAATTTCAATGAATGAAAAACAATCTCTAGGCTTTGTTTACTCTCTCGAGGGATACCCAAGCTCCTCAAATCATTTTTCAACCTTCTTTTAACACATGAGCATAGCTCGAGGGTCATTTCTTCAGTAATCTCTTCCCACGGAAGCTCATCACCAACATCCGAAGGATAAGTGGACATAGGCATGTAATATTATCTTTCTTGATAATGCCTCCCAAACCCACCTTCACCCTCTTCACCAACATTATAATCTTCATGATACCCACTCTATCTTTCATTATCTTCCCTCGCATTAAACTCATTGTCTACACATACACATTTGAAAGTAATTTCAACATTTAACAACATAATTTAACATAAGAAAATTAAAAAAAAAAAAAAATACACACACACACACGAAAGTACAAAATCAAAGAAAATTACCAAACATATTTTCTTGTCCTGATGTATTCCCTACATTCTCTGGTGTTGGAGTATTAATGTGCAACCTATCTAAGAAGGTTGCATCCATAGAACTATTTTGAGCACATTCTCGAGATTATCTATTCACAAACTCATTTGATAATCTCCTCCTCTTACTAGATTGTCGTTGGTCACTAAAAGTCTCAGATGAAGAAGGGGTTCCTCTTCTTCCTTCATGGGATAGCCTAGAGAGTTTGCGAGGAATGTTTGGAGACTCCTATCTCGACATCTTGCCTCAATATCTATCCTTTGAAAATTCATGAATATGAAAGTTCATAAGTTATAGAAACATTAAATGGAAATAACAAATTTATAAGAAAATCATTTAACCATTTATAACAACTTCAAAGCATCGTAAACATATATTGAAAAAACTAGAACAACTATATTTTCTATTAAGATGTTATATATAATAAACATGAAAATATTTAAATATAAAAAAATGTGACATGTAGAAGATCATCTATATCTATGCTTAAAACTAAAACAAGAAACAATATTACATGATATGTTGTTGTTATCCTCTTATATATATATGCTCAGAAAAAACTTCAAGGGATCATTGATCAAACCCTTGGGGCAGATCTCATCATGACATCTGGAACAAATTGCCAAGAAGAAATTTTAGGGTAAAATATCAATAAACTAACTAGCAACATACATAGGTGGCACCAACAATAGAAAAGAACGACAACATACACAGGGTGGCATTAGCAAGGAGACGAGGAGGGCGACACCAACAAAAAAATGAGGAGGGTGACACCAACAAGGAGAACTAGAATTCCCAAACAATAACCAAGAAGATATCTATGGAAAAATGGAAAATAACAAGAAGAACTATCCTAGAGGGGTTGCAACCACTGAATTAAATAATTAAATAATTTAAACAAATAATATTTTATATCATTAAATATTAATTCTTAAATCATAAAACTCAAAAAGAAAAAAACAAGTCAAGAGAGGGGATCCAAAGTCAAGGCAGTTAACTTTATTTAGGAAGAAGCAAAGAAAAAAACCAAAAACCCACACAACAATTAACGGGGGTGTAACTCAATCAAGAGTGGTTTCAAGACAAAGTCAACAATTAAATTCTTCCAAATTCAAGGCGGTTAACTTTCTTTAAGTAGAAGCAAAGAAAAAAACCAAAAACCCACACAACAAATAAGGGGGGCGTAAGTCAAGCAAGGGTGATTTCAAGACAAAGTCAACAATTAAGTTCTTCTTTAATGGAAAAATGTCCATAGGATTCTCATGATATTTAATTATAAGCTTTTATCATCCCGACATACAAGGAAGATCAATAATGTGATCATGCTCTTCTTAACTACTCCTAGGTCTCATGGACCATCCCGGGAGAGAAAAAATTCACACATTATGTGATATTATAATATGTGATGTCATAATCGGGCATGTCCCTGTACATGGACATGGTCGTATTCGGCCCTATCCGTGTACAGGGACAACCCAAATTCAGACATGTCCCTATACATGGACAGGGTCAAATTCGGCCATGTCCATGTACAGGGATAGACCTGAATTTGGGCATGTCCCTGTACATGGACAGGACCAAATTCGGCCCTGTCAATTTAAACAAATTTAAATTAATTTAAACAAATTCTAACTCTAACAAAACAAACTCTAATTAATTTAAACTAACTCTAAGTCTAACAAAAATAACAAAACTAACATTAAATGGACATATGTGTAATATGTGATGTGGGCATGTCTCTGTACATGGACATGTCCGAATTCGTCCCTGTCAATTTAAACTAATTTAAACAAATTTATATTAACTTAAACAAATTCTAACTCTAACAAAACAAACTCTAATTATTTTAAACAAACTCTAATTAATTTAAACTAACTCTAACTCTAACAAAACTAACATTAAATGGACATATGTGTAATTTGTGTAATAAGTGTAACATGTGATAATGTAATATGTGATGTCATAATTGAGCATGTCCCTGTACATGGACATGGACGAATACGGCCTTGTCCATGTACAGGGACATGCCCGAATTCGGGCTTGTTCGTGTACATGGACATGGCGGTATGTTATATATTATAATATATAACATATGTTATATATTATAATATAACATATTCTACATTCTACAATTTGATAAAAAAAATGTTATCACTTTTGTTGTTGAAATCTAGCATAATCGAAATCCTGTATATCTCAAAAATACAAATAACATGCACATCCATTAAATATTCAAAAAATGTTATCACTTTTATTATTACAATCTACCATAATTGAAATTGTTCCATGCACATCCATTAAATATCCAAGGAAACGTTACACAAATAATCAAACAAATTGAACAAACATTGTCCATTTAATTTTATGTATGAACTAAGATTGACACTCTGCAAATCCCAATTCCTTTCCTGCAAAAAAATATTATTGGTTTTCTTTCCATTTATTATATATTTAACGTCACATTGTGACTCTATATTAATTTGGAAGTGGAGCAAATATTAGAGAAAATGTATATTTTGCCCTGTCCATGTACAGGGATAGAATATTATAATTCAAATTCAATCTAAACTAAACTAAACTCTAAAGGGACTTAATTCAATCTAAACTAATTTAAACAAATTTTAATTAATTTAAACAAATTCTAACTCTAAAAAAAAAACTCTAATTAATTTAAACTGACTCTAACTCTAACAAAACTAACTTTAAATGGACATATGTGTAATATGTGTAATAATCTTAATGTGTGATATTGTAATATGTGATGTCATAATCAGGACTGTCCCTGTACAGGGACAAGCCCGAATTCTATCACTTTTGTTGTTGCAATCTAGCATATTCGAAATCCTTTATATCTCAAAAATACAAATAACATGCACATCCATTAAATATTCAAAAAATGTTATCAATTTTATTATTACAATCTACCATAATTGAAATTCTTTCATGCACATCCATTAAATATTCAAAGAAACATGACACAAATAATCAAACCAATTGAACAAACATTGTCCATTTAATTTTATGTATAAACTAAGTTTGACACTCTGCAAATTCCAATTCCATTCATGAAAAATTTATTATTGGTTTTATTTCCATTTATTATATATTTAACATCACATTGTGACTCTATATTAATTTGGGGGTGGCGAAAATATTAGATTAAATGTATATTATGCCCTATCCATGTATAGGGACATGCCCGAATTCGAGTATGTCCCTCTACATGGACATGGACAAAATATTCTAACTCAAATTCAATCTAAACTAAACTAAACTCTATAGGGACATAATTCAATCTAAACTAATTTAAACAAATTCTAACTCTAACAAAAAAAACTCTAATTAATTTAATCTAACTCTAACAAAACTAACATTAAATGGACATATGTGTAATATGTGTAATAATCTTAATATATGATATTGTAATATGTGATTTCGTAATCGGGCATGTCCCTCTACATGGACATGGATGAATTCGAGCATGTACCTATACATGGACAGGGATGAATTCAAGCCCATCCCTGTACATGGACAAGGCCGTATTTAACCCTGTCAAATTAAACTAATTTAAACAAATTTTAATTAAATTAATCAAATTCTAACTCTAACAAAACTAATTCTAACTCTAACTAACTCTCACTCTAACCTAGACCAACGCAACTCCAACATAAGCACCAATGTTCGTAGCTCCAATGCCCACGCAGCTCCAACGCCCACTGCTCCAACGCAGCAAGCACCAACATTCACATCTCCAACGCAAGACCAATGTCTACAACACCAACATCCACTATCCCTTATCAATATCAATAGTTCAGAAAAAAAATACGAGTTGAGCGATGTGTGGGTAATATATAAACCATTTGTTCGACCGAAAGATTCTTTCGGTTGAAAAACGATTTCGGTCGAAAAAGGTTCGGCCGAAAAGATTTACTGGAAAAACAAATCGTCTGGCTAAAATGGTAGAAAACAGTCAAGGCCATTGTGTCAGTACCATTTGATTTGATGTCCAATTTTTCGGTCAAAAAAATGTGTATTTCGACCAAAAGAATTATTAGTTCGGTCGAAAGAATATTAGTAGGAATTTTGGAAACCCGATTCTCACAAAAGTATTACCCAACTTCGTGATTTTACCCATATCTAAAGTCTAAAAATCATTCACTATCCTAAATTCCTTGTGTGCAAGAAGTCTAAACACAACCAATGATAAATCACCTTAAACCATGGCACAAGAAAACATAACACTTACTCAATCGATTTAAACCAAGGCTACATATCCATGAATCCAATTTCTCCATTCATTATCCACCAAGGCTACATATCCATGAATCCAATTTCTCCATTCATTATCCACATTCATTATCCACTTGATGATACTTTTAATATGGTGCACATTTCTACCGTAAAAATTGAAGTAGACAGACATCCCAAGTTATTTAAAATTCTAAAACACTAGGATTTTCTCTTGGGGTATTCTATTTATTCTTGTCTTGGCAAATGGCTAAATCAAAATTTTGAGAGGCGTTTTAATTTTATAGTAAATCATTTAATTACATAAAATCTCAATCAATAAAGGTGTTTTATTTCTACTTAAATTCTTTATCACCTTATTCGTCTACTAAATAACACTATAATTTACGAAGGGGGTTTATTTTACCATAATGCTTTAACACCTAGCTCATCTAAATTAATAAAAGTAACTTTATTGAAAAAGGCGGAGAGGACTTGCTTATCTTATTTATATATAAAATTAAATAAGGAGAAGGGTGGATTGAAGTGTCAAGTAATAGTGGGATACTAATTAGTTGTCCCATTTAACTAGAGAATACATCATAGGAAAGAAAGAAAGAAATAAAGTATTTTTTAAAGTTTACGAGGTTAAAAATAGCCTATGGGACAGATTGTTTTTCCATCTGGTTTTTGTATTCGGCCATTTTCCTGTAAAGTTTTACAATAATCGTTCCCAGCTTCTCAACAAACTCTTTGTTGAATAGATTATCCCAAGAATTAGCTGCCAAATTACCTGCATAATTGTCCAGAAAAACACCCCGGAAAATATTGACCAGAAATCTAGTCGCCAAGTGTCAACGCAATTGAAGCATGGGAAAAATTTACGCTGAAGGAAAGTCAGTAAAGGCGCATGGAAAGGGAATTGTTTTAAGCAGCCAGGATCTCGCTGGCATTTATACGCAAGGGTTAAGGATACCCAACGCTGGCGAATTAAATGGATGCGCTGAGTTAAGATTTCTGTCGAAATTTAGCAAGGGAGGAGACAATAAGCGAGGTAAGGGATTGTCAATTCGTAGACGGCCAGTCTGCCAAATCACAGAGGTAAACAAATGTTAAATGCTTAGGTTACAAAAACAAAAGGAAGGAAAAAACGACCGACTTCCCACTGCTCAACGCAAGGCATTCTCGATAATTTTGCAGAGTAGAAACATAATTAACCAACCCAATCGATATTCTCTCGCTCACCTTCACACGCAGACAAACACATTTTTTTTTTGCTGTGTAAACACCAAACGCGCCAAGCCTCTCCCTCTCTCACACACTCAATGTTCTATCTTTGGGGCAGAAATTCGAGAATTTTAGACCAGCTGGAGAATATGTTCGACGCTACTAAGGCAGAAAGATCATATTGGGAGGATTCTTTTGGATAAGCATGGGAGCTAATGACTTTATCCTTCATTATTATTGAATCCCAGTAAGGAAAAATACATTGTAACGCAGTTCCAGTATCTTCTCTTACGCTCTCTCTCTGAATTTATACAGGTGATATATAGTGTCATCAATACAAATATAAATGGTAATGTAGATGGTGGCATTTATTAAATTCACCAATTAGATAGTGGTGATTATTAATTGGGTACTAGTGTACACAAACTTACCGTTGAAATGCCTTTGTGACGTATTATTTACACAGAGGAGGCCCGCAGACTTGTTGTCATTGGCGTTCCTCCTTGGGTTGTTTACCTTCACAAATACTCTATATAACAAGATCGGTAACACATGTTTTGAGGAGTTTAATAATGTCTCGATTTCCTTCAATCATAGGATTATATCCTTATTAGAGACGTTGGAGCCAAGATTTCCAGGCCTTACAATGCCTTCAAATAAAGATGGAAAGTAATTATGCTCAGAAATTTTGTTCCAGTTTACAAACCACCAAAATTTGAGAAAGTTTGACGACAAGATCCTTTACATTACATATATATTCCAATATCATTTTAATTGAATCACAAATAAAAATGTGTTTCCACAACGCACAACCAGTACCATAAATCTGTTACAATTCATCACCATATGAATCCTTATACAAAAATTTTAACAATTACCAATGCAAATTTTTATACATGCATACCATAACCGAAGGAGAAGAATATGAAGTGGTTGTCTCGTGCTTGTGCTCTGTTCAGCTCATGCTTTCTAACCACTGAGACCTCACTGGTACCTCCCATCCAACGCTAGGGGTAATCTTCTTCCCCCTGATCCCCCCGAGCCACAAAGGGGCCATGCACACAAACCAGAGAAAAGCTAACTCCCAGCTTACCTCGCAAGGTCGAGCTACCACTCTCTATTCGATCTGGGTATCCCAACTCCCACAAGAAAAATTAGTCAAAAAAATCCGACAACATAACCTTACGCATACCAGTCGTCATCCATTTCCCTCCTCTGCCATATGTTTTATAGAGTTCTTCTTAGTGACCTTTCCATTTGCACATTAAATTAGTTTTATGAAAAATTAATTAGGAAATATTCTCTCCCTTATTGTCACCTAATCCCTTAGTTGCACCAGAAATTCATTTAAGTTATTAAATTAATTTGTCAATTTCCCTCACCCACCTAAAAACATTCCTAAAAACGCTTCTTGTTGTCCCTTTATTCCCTCAATTTCCCACAATGACTGACACCTTTCTTAAAGCTTAGTTGAGTTCATTTTAGAAAAGTTCTCTAGACTAGATTCATTTATATGTTCCACATTCCTTTTTCATTTAATTTCCCCTTTTTGTCTAAGTTCGAATTTAGTAAGTTTTGCATATAAACAACAATTAATTTTTTAGATAATTTAATCCTCCTTTAAATTCTAAATTTGATTCCCCCTCACCCTTTTATTAATTGCTTAATTAAATTTTTGTCCTCATGTCATACTTAGACCTAGGATTAGCAAATTTTTAAGGGAAAAGTTATAATTAATAAACTTTACTTATACATAAAAAATTTAAGGCTGACCATGTCAAGGTAAGATATTGTTTTCTAGGAACCTAGGTTTATTGACTCGCCTATGTTTAAAAATCACGATGTTCCCTTCAAGACGCACTATGTGCTCCAAGGGTGCCACTCGCTTTATTCGTGTTTCATCTATGTGACATGCCATTCACGACACACTACATGCTCCAAGGGTGCCACTCGCCTTTTGACTGATTTTGATAGACGTCTAACCCTTGGAGTCAAAACTCCACCAGGTGACCTTGTGGGAGACTAAGGGCCTCTACGAAATAAGGAGCCTACCTTATTGTGCGCCCCCTATAATATTCATGAGTGACTGTCTCATTCTTCCCTCACAACATTGTGGATCTCTAAAACTAGGTAATCGTTAACCTACAGTTCAAGCCACGGTGGGAGTGCTAGTAAGTTGTAGCAGGGTTATTGCCACACCTCTCCCTCAATATCTATGGTTCTTGTGCATGACCCATTTATTCCAAATGTGAGTCTGATTAGAAATAAATCATCATCCTGCATCCATCAACGAAACACGTCAGTGATCCATAAACAACGTCATAATATACCTAGTCATTTGTCACATATGAAATAACAAAATACTCAAACCATATACAGTCCACTCTCTAACTCAATCTAGAGTCCAAGGAGGTCCATTGATTCCATCGACATCCTCAATATGTCAAGAGTCCTGCAAATTCAGGAGAAACCAGTCAATAACGCGTGCCTATACATAATAACATAACATGACATCATAATCCACAGTCTCATCATCATAATCCATAAGCAAATAAATCAATCATATAATGAATCGGATCACTTGCACGCAAGTGTCCTCAAACAATAAGTCACATCAGGTGTGCGCAAGAGCGAAATGTTACAAATACCTTTTATTCTTGAAAATTGGGAGTTGACAACCAACTCAGTATCTTTGGGCTCGAGGATCACACACTTCAGGAAATATCTCCAAACAGACTTGGAAAATGATGAATAATTCTATAAAGGAGTTTTCGATACTTTAAATGCAAGGGTTTCAAGCCTTAGTGAATTTCGGTGAAAGAAGGAGTATTTTCCTTCAACACTCCATTTAAATCAATTAAAAACATGTTGGGATAAGAGAAATAAATGTTTAAAAGAAATGCTAACGGAATATTATGCAAATAGTTCAAAAAGAGGTGAATTATTCTCAAATTTAGTTGAGTTAAAATTAGTTGGTTCAACTGAAGACGTGGAGGACCCACATTTAATCATGAACTCAATAATTTTATCCAAAGAAAAAATGAAAGAAAATATGGACTCCCTAAATATTTCATCGACAAAAAGAGTTAACGACTTGATTGAATACTTAGAGACATAAGTACACATGTGGCTTGTCCTTTATGTAAACAAGAATGGTGATATCGAAGATACCCTTAACCAACTCACAATGGTTCTTAAATATCTTGAAAAAGAATGATTCGATATCAAAGTTACACAAGATATAACAATTGCACCCCATGAGAGAATACATTGAAAATGGGTTAAAGAATGCTTTAATCAAAATAACCGAATCATATCCGGAAAAAATAGTTACAACTATTCAGGCAGTTCCAACCAAAGAAATTATAAAAGACATTCTAGCTAACAAATGAGGCATCGAGAGAATCCATCATTGTAAGTCAAGTGGTCATTTTCATCATTTCTCATCCTCATTACTTGTCATTTAGAAATCATCCAACTCATGTCTTTTCATTCAATGAAAACTCATAGTCGATTTCTAATTGTCTCTCTTTTCTTCCAGGTCCATGGCATCCTTTTAAAGGTCCACAGGAGCCCAATGGCAGTCCATTTGGACAAATACCTTTTATTATATTGAACACTTTACATTTCATTGTCAATCTATACATTTATTTTTTATTTCACAAGAGAACTATTTCAGGGCATATCTCTAACGATTTCTTAGACTTTGGGATTGTTGAGTATGAGGATTTTGGAGTGTGTTCATCACAACATTTTTTCAGTTTTAAATGCAATCCTCGTCTAAAGTTTTCTACATAGTGGCCTTATATCTTTTTGTCTTATGATATGACCAATCTTACCTATATTGTGATGGATGTGAGAAACATGATAGTCATATATGTTATTGCCTTTATTTCTATATAATATTGTAAAGACATTGTATTTATTTCTTGGGCAAGTTCTTGGTCCATTTCTCATGAACTTTTTTTTTGTGATTATACTCTTTGTTAAAACTGTATTTTCATAATTTTAGTAATATAATTATAGAGGAGCATCACCTCTTTAAACAAGTAGGGGGATTTAATCTCATGTTGTTGTTGTTGAGATCTTGAACAATTTCAATCAACAACAATAGGGAATTTATATTTTTTTTGGATAGGTATATTCTAATTCATATTATTAACTTGATGTTGAATTAAACTAATTTATGTCACTATAAGAATGTTTCTAAGGTGTTGCAAATTTTTGTGAATTCTAATTTCATTTTGCTTGTTAATTTGTTTCTTTCTTCATTGATTTGTTAGCTTAGTTCCCTTAGTTTTATCAACAAGTTTTTTGATGCTATTGAATTTGGTTCATACAGTTTATTTTAAACATGTTCGTATTATTTTATATTTTCTTTACATGTGACTGACATGTAATTTGGTTTTATTTTTTTCTTATTACATTTTTTGAGTCGGCGCGTCCTGGTTACCCACATATGTGACAACATCTATGTCATATTGGGTTGTAGAGTGCCTCTTGACCCAATTATTTTATTTATTTTTGTTAATATTATTAGTTTGGACGTTTATTGGTGTCAACCTAAGACCCTATAACATATTCAAATGATTTATTTTTATTATGACATTATGTTAGATGCTATATCATATGTTTTCTATGGATTTTGTAATGCCAAACATTAATACCATTGGTTGCAGAATCAACCATTCTAATGTGGTGTTGGGGTAAATATATTGCTTGGTTGTATTTTGGGTGGTAAATCTCCCAAAATCTTATAGTGATGTTGATGGGGCTAACCCAACATTTGGAAGTGGATCACCTTTGTCTTTAGGAGTGGTCCCCCAACCATCATTAGTAGGATTTTGATTCAAGATTATAGATCCCTAACCATCATTGTATAAACCACCTACCTTAAATGCATTCTTATTCTCTTAGATAGAAAGGGTGAGAGTGGGGAACTTATCATTTAAGGACACTAAATGGTGAAAAGCAAATGGTCATGACATTTCCTTTGTAAATACAAATAACCAATTCTACCAATTACAATGTAACAAAATATTAGATGTTGTAGAAATTGAATACAATTTTCAAGAGAAACTATAAGTTTGCTCAATGATATCAAAATAATGAAATATAAAAATATTTCATTATTGGTAGCCATTTTAATTTTGGTTGTTGATAACCCTAATTTTCTTCTTCACTCATGATCTTTCACCTCAATGTTATCCCAAATAACATTGATTCCTATGGTTGATATGTTAATTTTTCACGGTAGGATACACATCCCTCCAATGACATGAATTTTTTATAGGTTGCTTGTGCTCATACTTGTACTTGTGTTTATAGTAGGGTCTAGGTGCAACTTCTAGATATATTTCACAGAATAGATCATACTCCTAACCACTTTGCACAATTTATTAGCTGAAAGATAGCTTTTGTAACATGTGAGATGCTTCTAATCTGTAACGCCCCTTCCGTTACGACTAGGAAAGCGAAGCACAAAAGGTAATTTATTTTTCTTTTTAAGAGCATCAGGAAATTAACGTCCGCACAATATTTCAACAACGCATAATCAAAGACATCATAATTAACACATAGTCACATTTAGATAATGACACATAATCAACAAGTATCATAAATGGAGGCACACGATCAACTCATCACAATCAACAGGGAACATCGATACTTTTATTCGATCAAATCATCACATAAAGATACATAAAGAAACTACCCACCCATCCTACCCTCCAAAGTTAGGTGCTCCAAGACACATAAGCAATTCTCAAGCCCATGATTCATCCAATTAATTTTGACCACATAAGGTCTCAAGGTTGGCGACTGTTATGAGGAACAAGGAGGTGTCTAAATCCCACTTAAAAAAATCAAGTCGAACTCCAAATAGATCCACAATAAATCTCACTTATCAAGAAATTAGGGTGCAAGAGAAATATAATTACTAAATCAATCAACTTCGATACTATTTTAAAGGCGCAAGAGAATATAATATTAAAACGATCATACATCAACATGGTTTAGTGGCGCAATAGAATCAATATTAAACGATCATACATCAACATGGTTTAGTGGCGCAATAGAATCTAAAATTAAAATGATCATACATCACTATAGTTTAGTGGCGCAAGTGTAATCAATTCTAAAACAAGCAAACATCCACATAATTAATAACGCATGAGTAATCGTCAACTTATTTCAAGGTGCAAACGTAATCATCAATTCTATATGCCTGGTGCAAGTAATCTAATTACCAATCCAGTCATAAATCACATTAAATTATATGGCGCAAAAGAAGTTAATTACAAAATCAATAAGTAACACCAATTAAAACCTTAACGACCCAAGGAAAAATTCATCTCCCTACTAAATCATTATTTTCTTACACTAACATATAATGCAGTCACTTTCTTGAAAGAATAACATGATAAAACATATTTTAATTCAGCAAGGCTTGCAACTCACCTTGATTCTCAATACTCTTAGCTAATAACTAGATTATTGCAGAGTATTATTAACCATAATCTAAGACTTCTGAAGGATATTCATTGCATACTTCATTCCTAAATGTAGTTAATATTAAGAGTAATTATAGTAACAAGTTAATATTCACATCATCCTTCCTTTCGATCCTTCCTATTATTCATCACAAGACCACTAGATTCAATCTTCCTTATCAATCAGAGTGAATAACTATATCATGAAAAGGGTAATAGGTCAACATCTCATCGAAAATATAAAGCTTAGTCCTTAAGGTGTCAAGCACTAAGGTGTTCACTATCTTATTATCTCTTGATCTTTCATTAATCCTTAGGTCAACTAAAACGATTCCACTTAATAACTATAACATAGATGTGAGAAAAACAAGAATACATAAACAAACTTGAAGGTCATACTCATTATTAAGTCGATATTCTCAATAAAAATAGAGGCATGGAAAATAATTAAAACTTATCCAACTGGAGCACAGCTAAGGATCTGAAGCTAAAATCCAGTTTTCGTCGATAATTCAATAAGGATAAAACAATTCCATCATTGTTCCCACGCCAAGGATAGCATCACTCATAAAATCAAGTTCATAACACCTTAATTGGCCTTCCCTAGGCCTTCACTTAACAATTTGTGGCAGTAGGAACAATTTTGTGGACATGCAAAATTACCTTCGTTGCAGCAGAATAATATCGTGGGCGTTCTGAAACACCATTTATGGGAGCCGAAAATAAATTCAGGGGCGTTCTAAAATATAAATTCGCTGCAATAGGAGACGACTACTAGCAGTCTAAGAATAATTTTGTTTGCAGCGAAATAACCTTGGTTGCGGTCAAGGATTAAATTCATGCAACAGAGATGACTTGTTTGCAGTTAAAAAAAAACCCTTGGCAGCAGTAATACAATGGATGCATTCCAGGATGAAATCGATACAAGTCTCCACAGGGAAAATATGATGTTCTTCAGGCCTGGGATCATACCAATCCCTGGAACGCAACCTCCCAACACCGATCTGGTGCAAAGGCACACAAATCTCTCGTCGGGAATAGAATATTTAAATCTATTCAAACTCCCTCGAAGGGTTTCGACCAAACGCAAGGGACGGGAGTGGAACTGCAATTCATTGGCAAGGGTTAAACAAATAAAGTGAAATTTAAATTCATAGAAGCATCTCGTTGCAACGACCAAGATCTTGCAAATCGTTTTATTTAACAAAGCCTACAATTAGCATACATCCGACCTCCATTACTCAATACACAAGGAAATAAATCAGTGCATCAGATTCTGACCGTTGTAATGGGTAACCTGAACATCAGCAAACCAGATAGGATCATGATATATTGGTAACAAGGGAAGGACAATATCAAGGGATTTCAACATATAGTGCTAGACAATTTCATTCACAGCAAAAATAAACTTTTACCTCTAGGTTGCACACTAACCCTCAAGAGATTTGTAAATTCAATCTTATACCTTTCAACATAGTTACGCAACAAAAGTCTCGATTATACAAATTCCCTTTCATATCTACTAAATCCCTCTAGGTGCTAGCTATACAATTCCATATTCAACAAAATCTACAGCGAATTATAAAAAATCAATCATACAACAAACCAATGCAATTACAAATTCCATAAATTACCATAAACGACGACGATGATGGGCTTGGAGATGATCTTCATCAATTGGTGTTCCTTTCCTTCATCCTCTTTCTAATCGTTGACACCTCACCAGTACCTCCCAACCAACTCTAGGGGTACTCTTCTTCCCCCTGAGCCCCCCGAGACACAAAGAGGCCACACACACACACAACTAGAAATCCTCTACCTCCCAACTCGCCTCACAAGGTAGAGCCACCACTCTCTCTCAAGCTGGTTATCCCAACTCTCACAAGAAAAACCAGTCAAAATTTTTGTAGCATAACATTACTCGTAACCAGTGTGATCCTTTACTCATCTCAGCCATTTGTTTTATAGAATTTTCTTAGTGACCCTTACTACTTGCACATTTAATTCATTTTTTTGAATAATTAATTAGGATTTATTTCCCCCATACACTTGTCACCCTTTCCCTTAGTTGCACAAGTAAATCCACAATTTATTTTAATTAAAAGTCAATTTCTCTCACCCATCCTAAAAGCGCTCCTAAAATCACTCTTAGTTGTCTCTTTATTACCTTTATTTCYCATTAATGACTGACGCCTTTCTAAAACTGAGTTGAGTTAAAATATGATTGTTCTCTAGTTAGACTAGTGTTAACTAGACTCTAGATACATTTCTAAAACTGAGTTGAGTTAAAATATGATTGTTCTCTAGTTAGACTAGTGTTAACTAGACTCTAGATACATTTCTATGCTTGCACCTACTTTTATGCTTCATTCCTATCTTATTTTTAAATTCTAATTGGTATTTTCTGCACACATGTGTATTGTATTAATTCTTTAGATTTATTTCATCTTTCTTAATCTCTTAAATTGATTTACCCTTTTTTTATTTTATCTAAATTGTAATTTAGTTTTAGTAATCTCGCCAAGCTTTAGACTTAGGCTTAAATTAAATTTTTATTTGCAAAGGCTTAGACCCTTGGGGATTATGATTAACAAATTTATTCTTTAATTAATTAATTAATTAATTAATTCGGCAATGCTCAAGATTTTTAAAGGTTTAACATTCGGTCAAATTTTTCTAGGCCACCTAGATTTCTTTGGCTCAATTTTAATTCTGCGACGTGCCCTTCAAGATGCACTCGGTGCTCTGAGGGTGCCACTCACCTTTGACTGGTTTTGGTAGTTGTCCAACCCTTGGAGTCAATACTCCATTTAGGTGACCTTGTGAGATACTAATGGCTTCTAAGGAATAAGGACCCTACCTTATTGTGTTCCCCTTAGAATCTTCGTGATTGACTGTCTCAGTATGCCCTCACGACATCGTGGATCTCTCGAACTAGGTAATCATTAACCTACAATTCAAGCCACAACGAGAGTGCTAGTATTTTGTTTCAGTGATGCCACCACGCCTCTCTCTCAATATCTGGTTTCTTTGCATGGCCCCTTTACTCCTTATGTGAGTCATATTAGCAAGCAATCGTCGGCCTACATCCATCAACGAAACACTTTCAATGATCCATAAACAACATCATAATATAATCGATCATATGTCACATATGCATAAATGAAATACTCAAACCAATACAATCCACTCACTGACTCAATCTGGAGTCCAAGGAGGTCCATTGATGCCATCGACATCCTCAATCTTTCAAGTGTCCTACACACTAATTGGAAACTCATCAATAGCATTTGTCAGTGCATAGATATCAAACAACATAAATCATAATCCATCAACATCATCACAAATCCATAAGAGAAACCATAACCATGTACCATAATCGGTTCAATTACACTTAAGTGTCCTCAAGAATGAGTCAATGACATGTGCTCACAAGAATGGGATGTTACATACACACCCTCTTGTTTTAAACTTCGTCCCGAAGTTGTACAATATATAAAATGCAGTAATAAAAGTATCTGACAAGATCTATATGTCTAATATATGAAATAAATATTGAAACCATTGGCGCATATTATATGTGTCCTCCCAGTAGTCAAGTGTGGACTATAATTGTCCCACTGGACCTTGACCTGATTGATTGTTCGATGCCATGGTTTTTGAATGCGATGGTCCAAAATGTGGATTGGTTCTTCCGTGCGTTCACCCTCGTCCGATACCGCAAGGAACTCAAGTCAATATCATGTGTAGGATCAATAACGTAATGTTGCAAAATAGATACAAGAATAACATCTTGTAAATGCCTCAATAATGAGGCACGACTAGTCGATAGGCCAACTTCATAATTACGGTCAACGTGATGCGCATCGACATAAATCTTCTGCCAATATTGCGCTTCTTTAATCCTTTTTCTTATCATTTTCATTTGTTCTTCCATTTCTTGAATTACTTCTGGTCCTACCAAGGCCCTATCCCCAAGTCGATCCCATCTCAAAGGCGTCCGACACGGTCGCCCATAAAGGAACTCAAATGGTGCCATCATAGTGGTAATTTGATAGCTATTGTTGTATGCAAACTCTACCAGTGGCAAGAACTTTTCCCAATGTTTATGTTGGTCCAACGCATACATACACAACATATCTTCCGAAAATTTGGTTTGTTCTTTTTGTTTGCCCGCCTGTCTCAAGCTGATATGGTGTACTAAAGTTCAGTTGTGTTTTTAAGGCCTCTTGGGAATTAGTCCAAGATCGTCTTGCAAACACCTATCCTCTATCGGATATGATTATTTTTGGTACGTTAGGTAGATTCACAAACTCGCTAACAAAAATTCTAGATATTTATGGTGCCTGATACATCATACACACATGAATAAAATGTGCACTCTTCATCGGAGTTTCAACTACCACAAAATCGAGTCGTGTCTCCTTTCCTTCAGCGATAATCCAACAATGAAGTCCATCGAAATGACCTCCTATTTTGATTCTAGAACAACATGTGGTTGTAGTAACCCTTCTAGATGTCTATGTTCAGCTTTCATTTGTTGACATTCTAGACATCTCACCACATATCTAATTATGTTTGCCTTCATCCCTTCCAGAAGAATAAGGGCTTAAGGTCTACCCTCATCTTTGTGCCCCTAGATGAGCCATGTATATYGCTCTATGAGCCTCGCCTAAGATCAAAATTTTSAATTTGCCACTAGGTGGTACGTAAATCCAATTTTTATACCTCATCAATYAGTCGTTGTCCATTGTATATCCTTCAAACTTGGTACCKTCATGGTGTCTTGTCCAATAATTTCCTTAACCTCTTTATACCAGTCATCGTCGAATGGTATAGTTRGAATCCTTTCCTAAAGATTCGTCTGAAGAGGTATCACCAAGAATATGYGTGGTCTCCG
The DNA here is from genome assembly GCA_010110895.2 of Picea sitchensis. Classification (NCBI taxonomy): domain Eukaryota; kingdom Viridiplantae; phylum Streptophyta; class Pinopsida; order Pinales; family Pinaceae; genus Picea; species Picea sitchensis. The sequence continues at coordinate 9,915 of SNQJ01S0075136.1, read as the reverse complement.
ACTCAATGCATMTGCCACTTTTTTCACCTTTCATTTAATGTACTTCATCTCAAATCATATTTGCTAAGTAATTYTGACCAATGCTTTTGTCGCGCGTTCAAGTCATTCTGCGCAAAATGTGCTACATTCCACAGTGATCTGGTTTTTTTTTGTTTAAATTTTCATCCAATCATATAGTGTCTCCACACTCTCCAAGCATACATAATGGACAATAGTTYCAAATCATGTGTTTCATAGTTATCCGCATGMTTTCTTAATTTCCWTGAGATGTAGGCGATCACTCRACCATCTTGCATCGATAATTTGCCTAAACCTTCCTTGGATGCGTCTGCACRTACCAAGAAATCCCTGCCCATGTAGGGGACTTTCAGAATCGACATTGTTGTCAACATCCCCTTGAACCTTTGAAACGATTCTGCGCACTTCTTGGGCCATACAAAATTCTTGTTTTTCTTCTACAATTCCATGATCGGATTTTCTATCTTCGAAAAACCTTCGATGAACCATCGGTAATATCCTGCTAAACCCAAAAGATGCATACTCCTGGTACATTTTTCGGTGCAGGCCATTCCATAATAGCCTCTACCATCACTGGATATAACATGCCCTAAGAAATGAATCCTTGATGTAACGACCCCATGTCATTACGACAACATGTGACGCAAACATGTGCAATTTTTTATTTTTATTTTATAAGCAAGAAAGTAACAACGACAATTGTCAATCAACGCAACTCGTCAATGAACACAACACATGCAATTCAGGCAACAGACAATTAACGACCCAATACACTAGCACGTTATGTCGTTGGATGTAACATACAAAAATCAAATAGACAAATAAAAACAACTACCCGCCCATCCTACCCTGTCGGGTTAGGACCTCCAGGATGCATAAGCAACAACAATCAGTCTAACACAACAACTTCCCCGATAAGTAGCTAGAATCATCCCGACGAATGAATGATCGCTATTAAAATTTACAAGCAGGTACAACCTCGAAGGAAAAAACAACAACATCCACATCGTAAGGCGCATGACCTAAGCCAGGTTGCATATGCGCTATGATCAATGTGCGCAATGACCCCAACTTAAGGATCCATGTTTCTAGTATGACGAGCTCACAAGAATCCTAAGCTCAAACGACATCTAACCCTTTAACCCAAGCAAAATCCAACGCTCTAGGAGACCGAATTAACTGTCAATAAAACACAAAGAATACACACAAGCACCCAATCACAAGTCCACAAGATGCAAGGTGACATCATTCAATAATTAAATTGCGCAACTAGCCAAAGGATTTCTTGTTTCCTTAAGAGGCACTTTTATCAACAAAGTCTTCCACACTGTAAAACAAAATTAATTTGAGTATTATCTATAAAATTTGTGTGCAGGGATATACTATTTTAATCCTCTATAATATAGAAATGTATTTGAGAGCTAGCTTCATCAAGTGTGAAATAAGAAATTAAGGAACTGAATAAGCCAATGAACGATGATATAAAGTACTGATATACGCCATTACATAATTGATATACGCCATTACAGAATTAAAACGTTGATATAAGAACTAATACATGCTAACACAGGATTGAAATATCAATTAAACGTGGTTATAAAAATGGGTATAATTACCGGACTGACATAAATAAATGCGTTGATATAATTACAGGACTGATACACGCAATTACGGGATTGTCATAGCAATTAAACGTTGATATAAAATGGATATAATTACTAGAAAAACGTAGATATAATTACAGGACTGATACACGCAGTTACATGACTGTCATAGCAATTAAACGTTGATATAAAATGAATATAATTATTGGAAAAACGTTGATATAATTATAGGACTGATACACAGTTACAGGACTGCCATAGCAATTAAACGTTGATATAAAAATGGATATAAGAAAATAAATTCGTTGCCAAACCTACATATATACAGAATCGTTGTATGTACAACATTACCTTCACATATATAAATTATGGGAATCGCTATCTAACATCACTTCGCTGACTAGTAGATATAAATTAAGGGAAATCGTTGCCTAATAAATATATCGTTGTCTAAAAAGGGTGACTGTATTTTTGGATACATCGATGTCAATTACAAGGTAAAAATATCATTGTCTATTAGA
>SNQJ01S0075134.1:47450-80502 GCA_010110895.2 Picea sitchensis | reverse complement strand
ATGATGAGGTTTCCTAAGTGTGCAGGAAGCGTGATATGATGAGGATGTAGAAAGCATCGACAGACTTCCTTGAAATCCAAATTGAGTCAGGGAGTGGACTATTGACTTTGGTTATGAGTACTTGTTTTATTACACATGTATTACGATATTTTTAGTTATGGATTTCATGCATATGAGCTATTAATATTATTTTTTCTAGTGGATGTAGGCATGGTGATGCTTGCGAATATGACTCACATATGGAGTAAAGGGGTCATATACAGATATAAAATGGATGAGGGAGAGGTGTGGAAACGTCCCTGTCACAACCTATTAGCACTCCCTCGATGACCTGAACTGAAGGTTAACGACTACCTTGTTCATGAGAGGTTCACGATGTCATGAGGGAAGACTGAGACAGTCGCTCACAAGGATTTATGAGGGGTGCACAATAAGGTGGATTCATTATTCCTCAATAAGCCCTTACTCTCACACAAGGTCGACAAGTGGAGTATTGACTCCAAACTTCAGAAAAATTTCAAATTAAGTCAATGGTGAGTGGCACCCTTGGAGCACGGAGGTGATTCTTGAAGGGAACATCGCATGAATAAACTTATGAGTCAATAAAAATCTAGAAGACCTTAGAAAATAAATGAATACTTAGACTTTGTTAGAGAATATAATACAAATTATTTTTAAGTTTTAAACCAGATAACATAACCAAAAGTCTAAGTCTAGATGTTTTGACTAAATAAAAATTTATATAATAGGTTAAGGGAATTTAGACTAAATAAACAATAGTAAAGGGAGAATAAGAATAAAAATTTAGGCATGTGCACAATATGTGCGTGAAATTAATAAAAAATAATTTTAATTAAAAGAAAATATATTCATGAGAGAATGGGTTGTCAACATAGAGTTACTATCCTAAGTTAATCAAACTCTAAATCCTAACTAAGAGAAACATCATAATCAAACTCCAATTGTAAATTAGTTAGGGGACACAATAAAAGGGAAATTGGGGAACTAAGGGACAACTAGGAGAAAATCTAGGAACTAATTGTGGGTGTGAAGGAAAATGCATAATTATTTTAAATTAAAAAGGAATAAACATGTGCAACTTGGGGGGATTGTGACATGTGGTGAGGGTGAATAATATCCATTTTGATTATTAAAAAAATTTCAATTATGCATGAGCTAACAAGTGTCAAAGCAAAATGTCTTATAAAAAGAATAGAGTAGGAGGAAAACACCTCATTATTGGATGAATGAAATGTTGTTAAAAATTATATTAACTAAGTTTATGTTTGTGAGTTGGGATGCAAGTTTGTGCAAGACTTGTGAGGGAAAGCTTGAGCTATTTTTTGGATTAGAAACTCTGTGTGTGACCCTTTTACGAATAGGGGGGCTAAGGGGGAAGAACAATACCCCTAGTGTTTGCTGGGAAGTATAGGTGAAGTCTTTGGATTAGTAGATGGAAGCAAGGAAAACGTGCGCAAGTTTTCAAGTTGAATATCAACCATATACATTGTCAATTTCCTAATTATGGTATTTCATCTTGATCGTTATTATTGTTAAAATGCACTTAGATTTTTGTAATAAGTATGATTTATGATTTGAACAATTATTCTTGATTGATGCCAAAGATTTATGTAATTGTTATATAAAATTTAAAGTGGATGTAATGACAATGAATATAGCATGATCTTATAGTTGGAGTAGTAAATAATATATACAATGTTGCATGGAATAATTTTATAAACTTTATCTTATCCTTCATGTATTGTAAGCCAGAATACTTTTAGTCCATGAATGATTTATCATGCACAAATTATTGTAGCATGGCGATCTATCAATTTGTATTTAGCAAATTATTGTGGCATGGCCATCCAAACCTATTCTTATAGAATCATCGGGTTTGTGTTCCGATTTAGAAGGTAAATTAAAGTCTACAGAGAGTTTCCTCATTGCTCACGACTAGTTTTTGTCTCTTATCCTTCTAGTTTTTTTTTTTTTTTTAATATTTCCTTGGGAAATAAACGTGTAGGATATTATGCTTATCATTTAACCCTTACAAAGATACATTTTGGGGGTTCTTGAGTATTTCATAAAACTTGTTAAAAAATTATAATACTAGTATTAATAAATGTATATAATATATATATAAATATATAAAATATATTGATAAATATATATAAAATATATATAAATATATAAAATATATATCTCAATATATTGCGTAAAAATATTATGTCAATTATAATTATAATTATAATTATAATTATGTAATATTGATATTGTGTGTGGGGCCGCCTTTAAAGTTGTCATTATTACATTACATAGAAACAATGATACAATAAACAGTGCCATATATATATATATATATATATATATATATATATATATATTTGTTAATCATGAAAAGTTGCTATCATTATAATCACCTTTCTCTTATCGTTTATTGTATCATTGTTTCTTATGAATACAATAATGACAACTTTAAAGGTGGCCACATATGTTATTTTTTTTAATTACATAAAAGAGAATGTGGAAGAAGAATGAATTGTTGATGTCATTACATTATTCATTATCATTGAATGATGTTGAAGTTTCTAACACCTATTTCTATTAAGGATTACATATAATTGATTGATATAAATAAATTTTGTTAGTGTTTTACTAACAATATAGTTGAAGCATCTTATTTATAGGGTGGTATTAATCATTTTCAATATGAACTTTGAATTGTAATATAATGAAATTTAGCAGGTAATGTATTAATATATTAATGATTAGCCAATATATTAATTTTTAAGGGATTCAAAAAGAAAATGGGATTTATTGATTATATATTAGTAATTTTTAATTAATATTACATATTTAAAAGGGATCGGTAATTTGTGTTTTAAACTATTAATATCAATTAGTTTATACATAAGTATTGATGATTTTAATAATTTAAAGAAAATAAAAAATAAAAAAATAAAATATTTAGTTAGCATTAAGTGCAATTAATTACATGTGTACATTCTTGTTATTCTTACCTTGTTGTTCAGTAAGAGGAGGTTGTTACAGTAAGATACTTTTGACAAAGTCATCAAATTCTAATAAGCTTAAAAAAGAAATCGACAATCTAGGCTATGGAAAATTAAAGAAAGATTAATCTAGTTCAACCAGCCTAGAAGTACGTCATGTTGTAACCCCAGTTGATTGTAATTGAAATTTGTAACTAACTAATTTAATCAAAGTAGAAGTGTTGTGACTCTGATATGAATATGACAAGAATTAAATGTTACTCTAAGTATAGAAAGAAAACATACTTCGATCAAGATCCAAACCTAGATGGTGTTTATGTCAAGGAATGTCATCTTGCTTTAATCATCTAGTCATTTAATGAAAGAATTATACATACAATTATGATTAAGCTCAGACCATTCACAATATTCAATAACTAAACAACACAATTTATTAGGACAAGAATTATGAACCGTAAGTGCAATTAATTACATGTGTACATTCTTGTTATTCTTACCTTGTTGTTCAGTAAGAGGAGGTTGTTACAGTAAGATACTTTTGACAAAGTCATCAAATTCTAATAAGCTTAAAAAAGAAATCGACAATCTAGGCTATGGAAAATTAAAGAAAGATTAATCTAGTTCAACCAGCCTAGAAGTACGTCATGTTGTAACCCCAGTTGAACATAATTGAAATTTGTAACTAACTAATTTAATCAAAGTAGAAGTGTTGTGACTCTGATATGAATATGACAAGAATTAAATGTTACTCTAAGTATAGAAAGAAAACATACTTCGATCAAGATCCAAACCTAGATGGTGTTTATGTCAAGGAATGTCATCTTGCTTTAATCATCTAGTCATTTAATGAAAGAATTATACATACAATTATGATTAAGCTCAGACCATTCACAATATTCAATAACTAAACAACACAATTTATTAGGACAAGAATTATGAAACTGCTAAAAACATAATAATATAATATAGTGTTGTAGCAGAACATAAACATATACACAAGAATTATGAAAGAGCAATCAATCTGCAAAAAGAAAATATATGCTTATGGTACAACAATACTTGACTAAGGAGGGGGGGCTATCTACTTATGTGAGGTACTGAATAAAACCTTCAATCACACACTGAGATTCAGATAATCATTTACATGAAAAATAGAGCACAAGAATCATAATAGTAGCTTTATTACTTCTGAGAAACAAAGTTCAAGATTACAATATTTGATTTCCCTTTTTCAAATCAAGTTGGGCCTTTTTACATTTTACATCGTTCTTTATTTAGCAAGAAAATTGGGTTGAGGATGGCCATGAGAAAATGGGATCCTTGGGATATTCTCTAATTCGTTCAACAACTTGACTAAGATATACACTATGGTGTCCTTCCTGACCCAACATCTTCCTTGAATAGCAAAATAATTTTGGAGCGGTTGCCCGTACCTTGGACCGACAATTTCCAATTGTCTTCTTGTCGTTTCCTTTTTTTATGTTTTCTTGTGTTTCTCGAGATTATAGGTTGGTGACGACTTTCTATAATATGGTTGTCACAACTGGAAAGATTCGATCAAAATCGTTGGTTTTGTGTTGCAGCAACGACAATTAAAGATCATCATTGTCATGTTGCAGCCACTAGGAGTCGTGTTGTAGAAGCAATGCTCGAATTGAGTTGGCACAACAACGTCAGGTCATGTTGCAACAATGAAAGAGCATGTTTCATCCACTAAAAAATATGTTGTAGCAACGTAAGATTATGTTGCATAAACTAGGAACTGTGTTGTAGCAATGTAAGATCGTGTCACAACAACTAGGAATTGTGTTGCAACAACTTATGTGTTATGCCTATGATATACCTTCTATAAAATTATCTCATCACATTCATTAGTAAGCATAAAAGGGTCAACGTTACCCCTATTTACACTAGCAAAATCATATAAAATGACATGAGTTGTGGTGAACAAACTTGGGGAAAAAATATGTCGCTATACTCAAGATCTAGTTGGGATAATGGAAAAAGGTAATGCAAGAAAGTAAGATAAGAGTGTGAAAAATATGGTATTTCGGACACCTGTCATCTCCCTCCAACCAAAAGTATTGAATCTCTTCATGCAACTACTCTAACCAACAGTTTCCAATTGTATTCTTATCATTTCCTCTTTTTTTTTGCTTGTGTTTCTCGAGATTATGGGATGGTGACGACTTTCTATAATACGGTTTTCATAATTGGAAAAGTTTGGACAAAATCATTGGTGTAGTGTTACAGCAATGACAATTAAAGATTATCATTATTGTGTTGCAACCATTATGATTCGTGTTGTAGCAATAGTGTTGGAATTGAGTTTCCGCAATGTCAGGTTGTGTTGCAACAACTAGGGATTGTGTTGCAGCAACGAAAGATCGTGTTTTAGCAACATAAGATCGTGTTGCAACAACTAGGAATTGTGTCACAGCAAAGTAAGATTATGTTGCAGCAACTAAGAAATATGTTGTAGAAACTTCCTTGCTATGCTTGTGTCATACCTTCCATAACAGTATCTCAAAACATTCATTAGTAAGCACAAAAGGGTCAACTTTACCCCTATTTACACTAGAAAAATTATCTAAAATGACATGAGGTGTGGTGAAAAAAATTGGGGCAAAAATATGTCATTATACTCAATATCTAGATGAGATAATGGAAAAAGTTAGAGAAAGAAATTAAGATAAGGCTGTGAAAAAGGTGTTATTTTAGACTCCCTTCATCTCCCCCCAACCAAAAGCATTGCATGTCCTCATGCAACTACTCTGATTTTTCTTAATCTGAAATGGAAGCAATAGAATGAAGACTGGTGATGCTGAAATATTTATGTCCAACCTCATATGCCAAGTAATACCATACATTTCTTGCAATGTCATGCCAATAGATTTTCTCCTCCATCTATCCCAACTAATAGTCTTGTTGATACTCAGGGGAAGGAAACCAAATTATTGAGTATCAAAATCCCAACCCTATCCAACGATTTACACGTGCCTTCATGAACTAGACATATATGCATACTCATTTCAAATCCACTGTAAAATTATGGAAATTGAAGGAATATTTTTTCCTTATCTCTATTGTTTCTTGTTCCCATATTTGTCTACTTCCATGTACAACATATCGCATCAAAAATTTGATGTGTTCTACACAATCATGGATGGCTTCTTCATTGTTATTGGCTATGAAGGTTGCATGCTCGCAAGACTTAACCCATGCATAATGTGAGATGATAATTATCTTGGGATTACGGAAATATCTTCTTACCCACAGGTCGCAACCTTGATTCTTTTGAGCAACAAACAAATCACTCTTCCACTGGGCCTGGTTGCTCAGAAATTATGTGAATTCTCATAACTAGATGTCTCCAACAAAAAGAGTTGGATTCCATTCTGGGTCAAAATCCAGGAGAATGTTATGTTGGTAAAGCTCACACAACAATTTTTTATCTTCTTTGTTGCTCTCGTAATATACCTGCAAGAAGGTCTCTAGAGAGGGCATATTATAGGGTTTGTGTGTTGCCACTACTCTAAACTAGAACATAAAGTATCTCTCATTCAAGAATATTGAATAAACTGGAGAGGGTGCTCTGCAAGTGAGGATGGATTCATATCATCTTCCCTTTCTCTTCCTCCAGGAGTCTCACTTGAGCTTGTAACTCAGAGGACTTCTTGGTATCTTTCTTCCATTATTCCCATTTACATCGATGAATTCCCAATTTTTTGGCCCATATCTTCCTACAGTTGTAGACATTTTGTCTTCATTCTTCCAAGGGGATTGTTCCTTTTTCATAAGTATCAGCTAGGATTTTTCATTTATCTAATTGGGCTCTTAGCCAAAAGTCACCCTCAATGTATGTTTGGACTCCAACTTCTTCCACAAGAATTTGTGTCTAGGTTTCGTCATTGACCTTATCGAGAGGAATTACCCCTTCCGTATGATCTCCATGGTCCTCAGTGAAAGAAACCTCTATTTGAGTTTCAACGTTCACTTGCTCAGGAGGAAAGACCTCTTTTGTTTTTTTTTCTTGGTCCTCTGTCAAGGTTGGTTCAATCTAAGTCCCAACATCAACCTGTTCCAGCAACATCATTGTTCTCCCTGTATCCCCTGTTTCTCTGACCGATGCACTAAATTCTTCTCCAAGATTATCACATACCTGGTGGTTGAGTGCAACCACTTGGGAAATAAAATTGAGGCTTGACTGGTCCTTTTTTAGTTCGACCCTTAATGTTCTCACTTCCTTTTTCAATCTTTCATTAATTTTCCTTAAATTGAGGTTTTGTTTTGTAAGGACAGAATATAATGGCCTAAATATGTTACCTGGAATATGTTGTTTCCTCTTATTCTTGAGAGTCCTCCTTTTAGGAGCTACAACATACCATTATTTTACATTCTTTGTTGGAATTTGTGTTGTAGCCAAATTATTGTCCTCTCCTCATGTTGCAGCAAAATCCTCATTTTGGCCTTGTGTTGTGGAAGAGTCTATGTTTTCTCCTACTAGTTTTTGTATTTAAGCGTGGGATTTTTCCTCAAGAGGTTATTATTCAATTGGTTCCATTCCCCCTACTAGTTCTTGTGTTTTAGCAGGGGGTTCTTCCCCTACTGGTTCTTGTGTGGCACCAAGTGCTTCTTTCTCTTTGTCTCATTCGGAGGCCACTTCTCCTGTTGGTTCTTATGTCTTAGCAGGGATGTCTATTTCCTTCATCAGTTCTTCTTCTCTTTTTTATTCTTGTGTGTCAGCAGGGATGTCATTTTAGACGAGGACTATGTCCTCCTCTTCCTTATAACATGAACCTCACATATCATTTCATCTCTTCTCTTATGTGTGGTTCGGGCATTCCTCTTAGGGAGTGGGTTGCCTGTGATCTTATTTCACAGTCATGGGAGGATTCCTGATGTTTTTACTCCCCCTCTAAAGGTTATCCTAAACCTATTCTCTATGATATAACTTCTCTCATTTCTTCCTCTAGTGTTGTAGGTTTCTCTATAACTAGAGGAGAGAGACCCACAAAATCTTCCCATCCACAATTTTCTCGTTCCAATTCATGTTTTACGAAGCTCTTAATGAGAATGTGATAAGAGAGGAAATCATGTGGCCTCTTAGCCCTATGTACATAGTGATCCATCTGCTATAAAACTTTTGAAAGGAAAAAAATAATGTTAACTGACCTTGGGCACTATAAGTGGTTCAACAACTTCAGGTGATACCAGAATATGATTCCATAGAACCCCTCACATGTGAGATATTTTTGGATATGGTATGCAACCTTTGCCCAAAGCGGGGTCAGGGAATTTCTGGAAAATCCATTCCCTTTCTTTTTCAGTTCTTCTCCATCCTATAGAAATTCTTATTTCACAGCGGGAAATGCTAATTTTGGGGGAAAACATCGTTCTCTATCTAAGTGGAAACCCTGTTACTATTGTGATTTTCCCTTCATCCATAATAATTGGAAACCATTGGACCTAAGCCATATCATCCTATAGATTGAGTGTGAATTATAAAGTAACATATTCATCAAATCCCTGTAATATTTTGATGTGTACTATCCATCCCATAGTCTGGAAAATCCTCCATACTTCGTCATCAACTCGGAGAAATCCCGCATTTGGCTCATGGTAAATGATAAATCCACCCATGGTTTTTCGACAAAATTCTACTATCAAAGTTCATGACTTCCACTAGTAGGTTGCATAGGTCCTGCATCGTTCTGGTGGGGGAAATAATAGAAGGTCCAACTTTACCACCTTTTGGATATGGTAATTTGGTGAAGGCAGCATAAGTTAGAGACGGAATTGGTGTATCTTGTCACTGAGTGGGTATGGAAGTGGTGAGGTGGCGGGGATGTATGATTTCCTATTGTGGGATTGGTGGTTGGACAGGTCGACCACATGCATTTTAAATGGAATTAGTGTGTAATGAGTAATTCATGGGAAATTATTTATGGTGCATGGATGGGTGGTTAGATCAGTAAACTCAAATAGATGTCAATTAATTTTGTGAAACATGTAAAACAGGCGTGCGTAACTTTTCATTGCTTAAGTCATGTCGCATATATCTTGTTCATGTGGGTTGGAATTTTTTCACGAGGTAGCTTATTGTGCTATCAGCTCATGTCATGTCCTTGGTGGTTGCACTAATGATCGACCATCCTGGTGTTGTATTATCTGTGTTTTTGGGGTACATGCTTAACTACATACTTAGCTACATACTCATTTTTTCCATTTTTCCTACTATTTAGGAGCACTGTTATTTATAACATGTATATTTCTAGCATGTATATTTTTCGTTGGTGGATTCCTATATGTAATACCATGGGCTCATAAACCACCATTAGGAAAATTCCTATTTTTTAGCTACCATTAGGCCATTTCCTATTTTTTATCCACCATTAGGCAAATTCCTATTTTTAGGAGAAAATTTATATTTCCTTAATTTTAGGAGATATTTCCTATTTCATGGCTATAGAGAGCACTTTAGTAAGAATATTAGTCTCTTAGGGAAGTGCGCATTACCGATCTAATACTTGGAGTTAACTCACTTCACTTATTTAGTGACTTTCCATAATTAGCAAATTCTCACTCAGTTAGGACTTTAGTTCCATTCTTCTACTACATAATGCATGTTGACTTCATGTAGAGTTCTCACTAATTTTGCACCTATATTTTTTACCTTCTCTTATTATTAGCAACTTTTGACTTTAGTTAATTGTTTCTATTGGGAGAAGTTAATTTTTTACTTGAGCATGCACATGGAAATACCAACCTAGTGCGAATTACTCCTCATGTGGAGAGTCCTATATATTGTACTCATTATAAAGGATTAATACATTGTGATTAGAGTTTGTTTCTTAGTATCTTATGTGTTAATATTGATTCTATTTTTCTCTCTCCTCTCTCTCTTTTGCAATTATCTAGTGTAATATTTCCTTCTCACAATTAGGTCTTGGATTGTGATTTAATCCTACATGGTATCAGAGCCATTATTGTGAGAGAGTATTCAATTTTATTGCAGGTTTATATATCATATTGGACAACCCATATATACCTATGGATCATCCATCTTCTTCAGTGATCTTGACACCCTTCAACTACTTTGAGTGGAATCCCAAGATAGAGCTTCTACCTTGAAGCAAGGGTTTGTATAGGATCACCCTGGGGACTGAGCTTGAGCCTACTTCAGCCATAGAGAAATAAAAATAATTCAACATAATGGATGAATCCTATGGGATATTTTCCTTGAGAATCTCTCCATATTTCCTCTTTCATGTCGATACATGCCAGACTCCTAACGATGTTTGGACAAAGTTCAAGGATTTTCTAGGAAAGAAAGACAATCTAAGAGGTCATCAACTAGAGAATGATCTACATGCATTGAATCCAAGATATTTAGAGACCCTAAAGGACTACTTATGTAATTTTAAAACTTTCTTTCCCATGTAAAGTCTTGTGGAATTGATAAGAAATATGAACAGTTAATATTTTCAATTCTAACAAAACTAGGACCAAAGTATTATGTCTACACTTCTTTTCATACTACCAGGTTAGATATGGGGTCTACATGGAAGATTCCATCCCTAGATGATTTCATGGAGTCAGTTATTCATCAGCAAAAAAATATCATCCAAACAGAGGCACTTAATAATTCCAAGCCCCATGCGCTTATAGCTCAAGGAAGTTCAAAGAAGAATAAGCAGAAGAACAAAGGTAAGAAATACCAAGAGAATAAGAAGGAAGGTAAGAAAAACTACATATATGATAATTTGAGTTCCAAGGAATCAAAATGAAAAAAAGGAGAAGAAAAAGTGTTCCTATTGTAATAGGGGGTTCCATCCTGAGAGTTTTTGCATGAAAAATACCATAGATCTCATGGCACAAACACTTGAGAAACATCACCTCAAGGATTTTATTCCATATAATGCAAGGAAAAACCCATCATCAGAAAGAGGTAATGGTCATGAATTACTTGCTATTTCATATTCTCTTGATGCTTGGGTGCTTGATTCATGGGCTACCCATCACATGGCCTCATCAGATAGAATTTTGTCATACTTGGAGACTTGTTCCAGACCATCGATCTTCATGGGAGATAATTTTCCTACAGAGGTGTGCGGTAGGGGTAGAGTTGATCTATACCATGGATGATTTTAGGATGTAATTCATGTTCCAAGCTTTAAGTGAATCTTCTCTCCATCTATAAAATCACTCATTCAGTTTTAGGGAAGAAGGTGGAGTTCATTATGGACTCAGTTATTATTTCCGACTTGTCAGATGGTTCAAAAAATGTCATTAGTGATGTTAATCACCATTCCAGGTTGTACACATTATCTCACTTCACTCATAAATCTGATTATGTATCTCTTCTAACACATGATAATGAAGAGTCCAGGTTGTGGAATGATAGGTTTGGGCATATGAATTTTAAACATTTATATCAGCTTAGTAAGGGTGGAATGGTAGATGGATTACCCCACATTCAGTACACAGATGGATTTTTCCAAGGTTGCATACTAGGCAAACATCCTGAGGAGAATTTCAACATAGGTAAATCATGGAGGGCATCATCACTTCTAGAGTTGGTTCATATTGACATTACAGGTCCTTTCCCACACCCATCGATCGGTAAAGATAAGTATGTTCTTACTTTCATTGATTATTTTTAGAGATATACATGGGTATACTTTCTCAAATTAAAATCTAAGGTCTTTGAGTGTCTTAAAGATTTCAAGAATCTAGTTTAGAACCAAATAGGTAAGAGGACTAAGAAGCTTTGTACAAACAATGGAGGAAAGTACGTGAATAAGGATGTTGAGCATCTTTTTTCAAAAACAAGTATAGATTTGAAACACTAGTTATGTTGATGCAAAAATGCACAACAAGAATCCTGCCTACAAAAAATTGCAATGCACTATATTTATTTTATTTCTATATTATCTAACTAGTAGGTGGGACCCCTTAGAGAAACTTTTTAAAGTTGTTTTCACTCCTTTTTTCTTTAAGAAATAAATGCAGCTTGCAAACAAATGACTTGATTACAATTTGGTATTATATCCTATCTTACATGCACAAATGGTTTATTGGATAGAAACCTATGATGTTCCTCATCCTTATATGGTATTAATTATATTGTTGCCATGTTTTAAAAAAAAAAGGAAGTAAAAAGACCCATTGCGCCAATGTTATGCTACTTACAAATATAAGATTTTGAATATTGTTGTTACAATAACCTTGCGACATATTTAAAAGGATGCTTAACTTCTATCATATCCATATATATCATATAACAATAATGGTATCATGTTAATGTTATAGCAATATTTTCCTCACCCCATGCAAATTTCTAAGAAAGCCTTTTCCATTTCCTTATGTAGATTTGAAGTCCCCTTTTGCACTTCCTAGAGCTAAAAATCATATTTTTCCACATATACACACCCTATTAGTTATACAACATGCGTATATGTAGGTTGAACCACTACAACCCATGTACATTGATTTTGGTGTTAACAATTGTGTCGGGTTTCCATGTCACGTCACGAGATCCATGTTCCTTGACCTTCCATATACTGGAAACACTTTGACTCGGCCCTTCAGTTCCATTTGAAGGCTATAAATGGGACATATCCAAACCGTGGAAAGAGAGAAGATTACTCTGGAGAAATTATTCACTTCATATTGAGTCTGCATCCCTTTGTCCTTTTAAGTCTGAACACATTGTTCATCCCCCAAGATCTTCCCTATTTGATGGAGAACCTCATTGCCTCTCTTATGTGAGATTTCCTTTTGTGGAGGATTCAAGTGGTGGAGGCCCAATTGAAAGGGACTTTGTTTTTTGGTTCCGATACGTGCCGACACGGAAGTTTTTAATTCATACACTTTTGTTGATCATATTTTAATAGAAATACTCTTTTCTCATCCAATTGATATCTTGAAAATATTTGAATTGTTATTCCATGGGCATATTTGTTATGAATGTTGATGGATTATGCTATTATATGTGTTAAAAATATATGTATCACTATATTCTTGTGTATCTTGGTTGTTGAGGACAAGTTGCAGGTATATAGCTTTGAGTCGAGTGTTAAATAGTGGTCTTCATCGAACATCTGGATGAGGCAGTATCTTTATCTTATCTTGTTAGCATCTTTGTTTATATAACATACTTGATATTAGAGTTGATTTCTACAGTAATTTCGTCTATTGTGGTTTATCCCATGCCATAGAGTGATTTTCCTGATAACAGAATTGGTAACCATACTAGGGAATGAATCTTCTTTTTGAGGTTTGGAGTGTTTTTCTCCTTTGATTTCTCTCAGTTAGCTTTAGTTTCCTTATCATTTGATTGCTTGACAACCTATTTTCATTTTGAATATAAGTTTTTTGGCCTTATCCTAAACCTGGAAGTGTTTTAATGCATATACGTGGTTTTTCCCTTGATAGATGCGTACATACACGAGCTTTCATTCTATAGGGCGCGTACATACATGGTTTTTTCTTAAAAAGTCACGTACATCAATATTTTTTTCTTGATTGTTGAGTTTGGTGTTTGTTGGGTGAGTTTTGATAGTTTTTGAGTCTTATTGGGACTCTGTCATAACTGTTGAGTACATGTAGAGTGATAGGAAACCTTTCTTTGGTTGAATTTTCGGGCGATTTTTCTTTCTCATCATATTTTTTATTGGTTGTCCTTGCATCTCGGGCTGGGTGTTTTCTCCTTTGTATCCTACTTGGTTGTATCTTTTTTTCTTATAGTAGGGTCTATATATCAAACTGTTGTTCAATCCTTTCATTTTCATTTCTTTATATTGAAAATACAAAAAAAACAAAAACATTTTTCACTATGCATTTGATCTTTTGGGTTCTTATTATTGATCTTGATACATGTATGGAAATATTGCATCTTATTGAAATTGCAAAGTTGAATTGAAAGTTGCATTTTGAAAAGCTTATCATCTTTTGAGAATTGAAGTTTAGGACTTAGCTTTNGCATTTGATCTTTTGGGTTCTTATTATTGATCTTGATACATGTATGGAAATATTGCATCTTATTGAAATTGCAAAGTTGAATTGAAAGTTGCATTTTGAAAAGCTTATCATCTTTTGAGAATTGAAGTTTAGGACTTAGCTTTATGTTCATATTCATTTATTTTACTTGTTGAGTCATAAAATCATCAATTTCACGACCACATATTTTGAGTAAGCAAAGCCACTAAAAGTAACACTAATTAATTTAAAATTGATTACAAACGATTTTATTTTTTAGGGTACACAAACTAGCTTAAGATATAGAGTCTTGGAATAGGATTTTGTGAGTAAACTTCTCCAAGGCTATTAAACTCAACATATGTGTCTATCTAAGGGAGTGGTGAAATACATTGTATAATTGGTGACGTCAAGAGGCTCTTCTCACACCGTAGTTAAGCACAAGGTCACGTGAAGTTGGTTGCGGAGATATCCCTCTAATACCTTCTTAGCGCCAGAGATATTTTTGTGGATCTATTCTTATCTAGGGGTATTTCTAGTACCTTTACCTATGTGAGAGTCGTTTCTTTCACTATTTTGGGCTTTGTTAGCCTACCCATATGAAGGACCTAACTTACGACCATTCACCTACGCATTGGTTATATCGTGCTAGATTTAGTTCCTTGACATAGGTAGCCACATATGTTACTTGTAGGGGTTATTCTGTAAGTACCCTGAGTCAGATAAGGGTCGAACAACACACAACCTTTATGGAGGATTAACTCTTTGGGGGGATCTGACTGACTGTGTTGTTAAGCCCATGAGGGTCCTTATAACTAATTTTGATACCTCTGATCTTTTGAAGGGAGTCTAAGACCCCTCTTGGGCAAGGCATACCTACTTTAGTGAGGGAGGCCCCTTTGAACCACTATATCTTGTTTGTGTGCATATTGGACTTTTTTTTATTTTGGTGTTCTCTTTGATTGTTAGTTGGCTTTAGGATTTGTTTTTATATCTCGAGTATTGATTCATCATGGATCCAAACCAACTTCCTCATAGGTATCACTATTTGTTTAAATTACCACCACATCTTGAGTCTTTGCCTTCTAAAAGGAGAAAAGTTATCAACCGTGGTGCACACACCTCCACTTACTAGACTTTTGATCATGCAAGTATGAGTACTGAATCGATTCAAAAAGATATCGGGATTCCTTCAACTCCCATACCTACCGTAGTTAATAGAACTCCTTTGACTAAGCCTTCAACCACTACGGTTGTAGTGCTGAAGGTTCTCGTCATCACTCATGTCCAACCTGTGGTTAATACTCAACCCATAGTAATGAACCCTTTTGGGTCTATTTTTGGTTTGTCAGGCTACAATTCTCAGTACATTCCTTCGGTCTCTAACCCTTTCTCTTTTGGTATGTCGAATATGACACCGCAACTTTCGTCTTCCATTCCAGTGAATAACGCAAATCCTATTATTGGACTTGGGGGCATGACTCCTCCACATATTCCACTCTCGTTTGGTGGAGCTGATATTCCCCAAATGATTCATACGGTTGGAATCCAACCTCCTTTTCATCCTGGGTCTAATCCTAGTCTTAATGCTCCTAGATGGAGTAATCAACTAGGTAGACAAGTTGTTTCTTATGTTTCGTCCTTTACACCTACCTTCTCCACACTGATTCTGAACAACACGTTTGGCATGACGAATCCACCTCTATCCTCAGGATTTCCACCCGAGGGAGGTCAGTTTCATATTTTAGGCAACCCCCAACCTAGAGCTACTCCGGCTGGGGGAAATATTTACAACCCTCATTATAACATTCCTCCTGGAATGGTTCCCAAACAACCCCTTATGAATCAGTTTGGAGGGGGCTTTTACAATCCCAGACATGGCCATGGTGCATACCAGAACCCTGGATGGGTTGCGATTCCCCAAAATTAATATTTTCGGGGAGCTTGGGGCCAGATGTCGCAACCCCAAATCCCTTTTCTAGCCACACTTAATTTTCTAGAATTGTCAAGATTAATGAATGACCTGTTGCATCATGAACTGACATGGCCCCCCATCCCCACCAAGCTCCCTTCGGATATTTTGAAATTCAAGGGAAATAATGGTGAGGATCCTAGTGATCACGTCACTACTTTTCATATTTGGTGCTCTTCCAATTCCCTTAACGATGATTCTATTTGTTTGAGATTGTTTCAATGCACCCTCACGGGGGTTGCACCGAAATGGTACATAGAGATACCAGGGAGAACATACAAGAATTTTAATTAGATGGTTCTATTCTTTCTCAACCACTTCCAGTTGTCCATTCGTTACAATTTCGGCATAGAACTTATTTCGGCCCTCCGCCAGGACAAAGCCACCCATATATCAGATCACATCCAAGAGTGGCGTAGATGGAAGAGGTTGATCAAAGCCTACATTCCTCCAGATTTCCTGTTGGAATGGTTCCTCAAATCCCTATTTCCTTATATTTCAAAGGATGTTTCTACATACGGGGTAACATATGAATAGGAATCTTTTTTTAAATCCCAACAATTATATCTCATATCTGCTCGATCCGAGATGTTATATGAAATTCTTCCTGACGCACCGAGGTCAAAATACAACCCTAGACAAAATCTTGGGCCTCATGCCAATGGAATTATAGTCTCTGCAAATACTAATTCTGCAAACTTGGTGATGCACCAATTGAAGGAGTTGTCTCTAAGACAGTCTACAGTAGGAAAAACTTCGTATGTGTCCTCCACTCCCACCTAGTCGGCGGATGTGCATTTTTTATAGTTGTCGTCTAACCCAAATGGTAACCAACAACTAGGAGGGAATAAAAGGAAAGGACGTGGTAACAATCATAAGGGTGGGATGAATAGTAATAATAATAAAAGCAAGGAAAATGTTAACAAATATATATCGAACAATAATACTGGTGAGGGAAAGAAAGAGAAGCAGAAGGTGAAGTTTCCTTGTAATATTTGTATTGATGATCACCTTACTCACTTATGCCCAAAACTCGAGGAAGTTGTGAGGATCTTATCTCAACCACCCAATGTGTTGATTAATCCTTTTGCACATAATCATCACATGGACTCAAGCTCCTCTAATTCTAGAAATGCGGTGAGTGGGAAAAACCCACCGATGCATGAAGGTGACCATATATGTGTAAATCTGGTCAAGTCTCAGATTAATGTAGCCACTAGGCCTTGCGATTATAGTTCTTCATAGGATTTCCCAGGTCTAGAGTCTCCCCCTCCTCCAAAAACACCTTTTCATATCGAAAAAATAGAACCTTCACCTCGTATTCTGAAAGGAGTACTAAAACACTCTACCCACAACCCTAATGCTAGAGTTGCCCATAACTACTCTATTGTCAAATATCTGGGTCAAACCCCTTCTACGATGTCGGATTTGGAGGTAATCTAGACGTTTCCTTTTAACTGTGTTAGGAGCTCTAGACCTGTGTGGCTCTAAGGTTATCAAATTTGATGCCACGGATGTGAATCCTCTCTTGCCTTACCACGTGACCTTTAAAATCCATGTGGATTACTCAAATTATACCATCAAATGTATTTTTATTGATGAAGGTGATGCAACATATGTGATGTCCCTAACCTATTGGAAAGTCATTGGCTCTCCAACCCTCTCTCAATATCCGACTATGTTAACCGCATTTGATGGTCATTCTTTCCGTCCCCACAATATTATTCCTACCTTTCAAATCCAGTTAGCTCGAAATAAAGTGGAGGTGGATGTCAAGGTGGTTGATGTGCCCCTTTAATATAACTTATTACTAGGGCATAACTGGACTTATGCTATGACTTCATTTGTATAGTCTATTTTATGTACTTTATGTTTTCCTCACGAAGGGAGAATTGTGAATATTTATCAGTTATCCTTTGCACATGCTAGTCCCAATGCATCAATTGGACCTTTGATCCATGTGATCGAAAATTATCAGCCGACAACTGAGGATATTGATGTCGGAATGTATTCATCCCTCATGGGTACCTTTGATTTCATGGCACCAATTCATCACATTTATGCTATGTCCAGTAGGTCTTCTTCATCAATGAGGTATGTTCCTTTCCGTACTTCATATTTTAACGATCCTTGGACCCTACCTTCCTTGACCATGTCTTGTGAAGGTCAGTCACATATTTCAATTTCAATGCCACTGTCAGTGACAAAGATAACGTATCAGGTTGTTCTTGTCTCTATTGTTGACCTGGATCTTGTCTCCTCGTAGATGAACAAGGAGGATCATGTTCTCCATCCCATATGGACCACCTCATTGTCTTTCTCATATGATTTCCTTAATGATACTTTACCTTCAGATGACGCCATCTTAGAGGCCATGAATGGTCCTAATAGGCCATTGTATGATATGCATCATCACTCTTACTTCATCCCAGAGCTTGTTAGAATCAAACAAGATGATTGTATATCCACCTTGAGTGAGATGGTCGGTCACGTCGTAGTTCCACTAGATACGCATGGCATTTATGTCGAAGGAAACATGGCGATTATTTATCCTACCGTCACAATCGACATCTCTCGAATTCCTGGTAAAGTTGAAAATGGATATATCGACGCGAATTGTTCACCTAAATAAATTCAGTCATTCGCTTGGTTGTATGAAGAAACGCCAGGAATCCACCCTTCTGCTAGACTGGCAGTTAAGCTCCTACCTGACACTTTCGATCTCAAAGAATGTTTTGTACACCTAGAGTGCCTATATGAGCGACATCGAGATGCCTCTACGGATATCGAAGCAAATAAAAAACATGTCAAGTTCCAGTATGATAAGTATGTTTGTCCTCGAAAGTATGTTGAGGGTGACTTTGTCCTCTTGTATGACCAAGATAAAGAACCACTGGGGGCAGGAAAGTTAAACCACATGTGGTACGGTGCTTATATCATGCGACATGTCTTAGAAAAAGGAGCCTATGAATTGGAATATTATGAAAGGAATATGTTGGTTGAGCCCAGAAATAGGCTCTACTTGAAAATATATTACGCTTGAGCCCCAATCTTGGGTGTAACTCTTTGTATACTAGTGTATCTTAGTGTATATATATTTTATTTTATGTCATCAAATTTCTTATCGATATTTCCCTTGGTTGGAAGGTGTCAACAAAGTCTTAAGTTTACTTAGGATTAGCAGACGGTGCCAGTCGTCATACATGGAACTTGGCTTCCACCACTTGGGTCGTTTACTCACTCAAGATTCAACTCGTGTCTTCAGGTAGCATTTGTTTAGGGCCATCCATGAATAATCTAGATGAATATAACGACGTTATAGATCTTTTATGCGATGCCATTTCACATGGTGTTCAATCTTTAGAAGTTCACCTAGACTTCCAGTTAGTAGTATGTCAATTGAACGGAAGTTATCGTGTGTGATACCCTACTCTACTCCAATGATTCCTACGGGTACGAATTTTGGAATGAAATTTTGATTTTATTACTTATATTCACATACCTAGAAGTTCTAATTATGTATCTGATGTGTTGTGTCGCTTTTGTCACTTGGGTGAGAAAAAACACAACACTTGCATGCTTATTTAAGCCAGCTAAACAAGACAAAAGTTTGTGAGATGGTTAGAAAAACCAAATACACATGAAAACAAAGAAATAAAACTAAAAAAACTAAGAAATAAATGTTAGAGAAGCTTGCGAAACTAGAACCATGAAAATCAAAAATTGACCAACATATAACTACCAATGGAACAATAGATTGATAGGCTAAACACCTTAGAGAAAGGTAGAGACTTATGAGTCCCCTCTTTATCCTTGGGAGGGCTCTTGAGTTCCCTAATTGAGATCTCTTCTCTTCATATAATGGACAAAATTACAAATGGTGAATAAATACAATGCCTATTCTCTCAAGAGGTGAGTGGAATGGCCTATTGCAATGGTGCTTGAAGTCTTCAAAGAGAAAAGAGGATTCTCAAAGAATAATTATTGAAACATAAAAATACCTTGAAGATCTTATTTTCTTATCACACCCATGGCACATATTTATAGCATCCATTCATGGCAAGATATAATTGGTTCATAGTGTGAACAAGGGGCCTTTTAGGGCACTTCCTAGCCCTTGACCAGCCTCCAAGCTAGATTTCTCTCAGATATGAGTGTCAAGATCCATAAAGCAACAACAAGATCCATAAGTGCATCGTTCATAGAAGTGAACGATTTTTCTCGTAGATATTCATGCATCTTGCGCACAGTGCACGTAGCCTGCGCATTATGCGCATTGTGTGAGGGCTTCCTTTGGTGAAATTTGTGCACTTTGATTTTTTGACCCAAGTATATAGTTTTTTTTTCCTTTTGGATGGATTTTGGTGTTGTAGGTGGACTAATTGTTGTTGGAATTGATGTTTTTCTTCAACCATTGTGTGCAATGTTGCGGACGATTTTTTAGTGATAACAGATGCCCCCTAATGTGTAAGGTTAGGAGAATACGTATAGCCGAAATACATCAATGTTTCTTTTGTTGAGAGTGTCATTTTAAGGAAGAGTAAAGAGAGGAACTGCAAGAGAGATCCGCTGGAGGGAGAGGGAAAATTGTGGGACCCAAACCTTTCTCAAGGAAGAAAAAAGTAAAATATGTGTACAAATGAGGTGGGCATGCCCCATGCTCATCTCATGAAAGAAAAATGTGGGACTGTAACTAATGATGAATATTGATGTAGATAACTGCAACGCCCTTAGGGGTAGTTAATAACAACAAATGACAGTTCTGAATGGTGAATGGGCTCTGAAGTGAGGCAAGGACGATTGTAAGATTTTTTTATGACTCGTAGGCATTGATGGCCTAACAAATTAAGAGGTCTTCGGCTGGTATTGAACGACTGCAGTGGTATCATAGTAAGACCCACCGTAACATTATTGGGGTCAATGGAATCATAAATCAATGATGATTCTCTCTATGTCATCTAAGACTCATCATTAAAAAGGTAATGAGAGTCAAGATATTTCTGCCCTTCTGGAAACTCTGTTTATGTCGACATAAAGGGAGACACGATGCCAAGAAGCTAAGGGATTCTTGAAATCTACTGAGTAATAGATGATATTGGGTACTGATGGGTAAAATGAACGAAGTCAATATGTTGTGGGACTCAAGACTTCCCTTGGTCGGGGAACTTTGAAGGATAACTGGCAACACCCATAAAAATGGATCTAGTGTCAGGGGGACAACTAGATATGGGATTAAATTGTGCCAAAGGATAACAAAGTGGGAAAACAAAAAGATCGTGGGTAAATGGACTTGGGATACTTGAGTTTTTTAACGATGTCAATATCAAAAAAGGGTGGATTCCACAACCAAGGGCGGCATGGGTTTCTTTTCCAGGCAAAAGAAGGCCATCAAGGATGATGACGAAAAAATATATGTATATGTTGCAAACAAAGGCTTTATACAATTTACCAAAGAAATAAAGAATAATTTGGGTTGAGTATACGGATACAAAAATGGGTCCCCCAATGAAAGATGGCATGGCCTATTAGGGTGAAAGTTTTTGAAAGAGAAATGGTGGAGGGTGGGGGCCCCATGGGTGGGTTTCTGTATTAGGGAGATGGATGGAGGACAATCTGCAAATGGAAAAACTGATGGTGGATGAGATGGAGGGATAATGAAACTGTGGAGATGCAGTCAATAGAACCAAGATGATATGACCTGGGATTCCATTTGGAAGGTTAGTAATATGATGAGAAGAAGTATGGGTTTCATTCTTGGAAGTTCATAAGACTATCGGGAATCTCATCCTTATGGGATGAAATCAGCATGAGTGTCAAGTTACCAAGGGGAACTGTGAATGGGACAACTCATGTGGGGGAGAGTGATATTAGATGATAGTACCAAAATGCGGTAGAGGTGAAGATACTACAAAGCCAAATGTAGGGATCCTAAAGGTAAATGTTAGAGGGTTTGACTAGGATATGCAATTGATTTACAGAGGGAATAATTGCATGCCAGTGTTGAACAGATACTTGAAGGGGTTGTAAGCTTTATTGAACAAGTACCTGCACACATGAAAACCAAATACCCGACATGAAAAATATATAATGAGAAATATCATATAACAACTATTTGATCAAACTGAAAGTGAGCATGCGTACCTGAACGTGATGTGAGAAAAAGGATCCTCCAGGGCCTAATGCAGATGATGACCCAGGGAAGAGAGGCAAAGGTCTTTGGGGAGCCATCTCACCGGGGACCAACTTGAAAGGCACCTGCAGAGCCGAGGGCTAGATAGAGGTGGTGAAAAGATGATGTTGGTGTTAGACCAGCGAGAGAGCCACAGGGAGATGTCGGGGTCATGTTGGAGGATCTGTGCAGACATTTCAAGCAGGTTCTACAGGGTGTTCCTGAGGGAATATGGGCCCACATCCAGGATGAGGAGGTCCTGGACCAGTGCGGGGGGGTACTAGCAGAGTGGCNAAGAAGAATTCTTCCAATATAACAATACTTTGAAGATCTTATTATCTTAGCACACCCATGGCACATATTTATAGCATCCATTCATGGAAAGATATAATTGGTTCATAGTGTGAACACGGGGCTTTTAGGGCACTTCCTAGCCCTTGACCAGCCTCCAAGCTATATTTCTCTCAGATATGAGTGTCAAATCATGTTGGGGGTCGGACTAGAAGTGGCTGAGGGGCCGACAAGATCCATAAATGCGTCGTTCATATAAGTGTGCGGATTTTCTTGTAGACAGACGTGCATCTTGCGCATAGTGTGCATTGAGGCCTATGTTAGCCTGCGCATTATGCACACTGTGTGTGTGCTTCCTTTGGTGAATTTATGCACTTTTATTTTTTTACCCAAGTATACAGTTTTTTTCCTTTTGGATGGATTTTGGTGTTGTAGGTGGACTAATTGATGTTGGCATTGATGTTTTTCTTCAACCATTGTGTGCAATGTTGCGGATGATTTTTCAGTGATAACATGATGCATATGCTAATTATGTTTTAGATTGGCATTTGTCACATAACTAAAGTAAAGAAAACACATTCACCGATGTACACATTGTAATATAAAAGTAAATTAGAATACCAATTTTTTTATATTTCATCTCTCCAAACATATGCTGTTATAGTACAAAATTGGGGCTCACGCCCTAAAAATACATATATGGCCAGTAGATACAATGACCATGGAATCTACACTTGTGGCACTGGATGTGTATCATGATAACATACAACGATGTTTTCTAGGCATCGGAAGAGTCGTACCATTCATGGGGCACACCCACCACCTGTCGTTGCATAGCCTCTGGTAGATCCTCTATCTGAACCATAGGAATCTTGTGTGTCAAACGAGACAGGTTACCTTGCACATTTTGAATCACTCTCTCTGCATATCCTTCCACTAGCTCATATCCTCGGTTCCTCTGGCGATGACGTGGGAATCCATCTTGTCTTCATGGACCCACATCTGCACAACAAAGTAATTGTCAATAATAGACACCATTCAAAAATATTTTTGTTTTTTATTCTCTTTGAAAAAACACAAAAAAATGAAATATATAAAAAATATTTACTTATATCACCATAGGCATAACCTGGTCACAATGGAATGTCTGGATATCCTTTGTAGTCGATCCCTGCATAGGGGTAGTTGTGCAGGGATATCACTTGTCAATGCCACCAGAAGAAGAACTCATCGTTGTAGGGGATTGGCACCGTACTACCTCCCAATCAACTCATCACCTCAGTCCATCATGACATGGTTGGATCATGCAGTCTATGTGGAATGATCTTGACTCTAGGGATCAATCCTGGAACCCACTCAAAAAAAAACTACACAAGATAGATGTGAACCTGAAGTTCCTCTTCCTTCCTTGTTTTCAATCTGTCAGTTGTCTCTTCATGTTATCGAGTAGTGAGGTGCATCAATCATACATTATGGGTCGTAAGCACTCCACTAAGTATAACATCAGTGACCTTGATTCTTGGTGCAACGAGTTTGGCCCCATGATCTGTGTAAGCATGAGAACAATGATATTCAAACTCAGGTTGTTGATCACCCTAATGGGGAGTTGGCTCCCTACCTTTTTTGTTCCTGCAACACAGTGAGTGGCGATGTAGTCCTATATGTTCATGCCACTCTCAGCTCCCTGAGATTTGAGGTTCACCACCCCACCCCGACAAGACAACCCTGCAAGGAAATAGACATCCTCAACTTCAATTCTCAATGGTTTCCCATCAAGGTTGAAGGCCTATGTATCTGATAGGCCATTGTATGATATGCATCATCACTCTTACTTCCTCCCAGAGCTTGTTAGAATCAAACAAGATGATTGTATATCCACCTTGAGTGAGATGGTCGGTCACGTCGTAGTTCCACTAGATACGCATGGAATTTATGCCGAAGGAAACATGGCGAGTATTTCGTCTACCATCATAATCGACATCTCTCTAATTCCTGGTAAAGATGAAAATGGATATATCGACGTGAATTGTTCATCTAAATAAATTCAGTCATTCGCTTGGTTGTATGAAGAAACGTCAGGTATCCACCCTTCTGCTAGACTGGCAGTTAAGCTCCTACCTGACACTTTCGATCTCAAAGAATGTTTTGTACACCTAGAGTGCCTATATGAGCGACATCAAGATGCCTCTATGGATATTGAATCAAATAAACAACGTGTCAAGGTCCAGTATGATAAGTATGTTTGTCCTCGACAGTATGTTGAGGGTGAATTTGTCCTCTTGTATGACCAAGATAAAGAACCATTCGGGGCAGGAAAGTTAAACCACATGTGGTACGGTCCTTATATCATGCGACATGTCTTAGAAAAAGGAGCCTATGAATTGGAATATTATGAAAGGAATATGTTGGTTGAGCCTAGAAATAGGCTCTACTTGAAAATATATTACTCTTGAGCCCCAATCTTAGGTGTAACTCTTTGTATACTAGTGTATCTAAGTGTATATATCTTTTATTTTATGTCATCAACTTGCTTATCTATATTTCCCTTGGTTGGCAGGTGTCAATGAAGTCTTAAGTTTACTTAGGATTAGCAGACGGTGCCAGTCGTCATACATGGAACTTGGCTTCCACCGCTTGGGTCGTTTACTCACTCAAGATTCAACTTGTGTCTTCAGGTAGAATTTTTTTAGGGCCTCCATGAATAATCTAGATGAATATAACGACATTATAGAGCTTTTATGCGATTCCATTTCACATGGTGTTCGATCTTTAGAAGTTCACCTAGAATTCCAGTTAGTAGTATGTCAATTGAATGGAAGTTATCGTGTGTGATACCCTACTCTACTCCAATGATTCCTACGGGTACAAATTTTGGAATGAAATTTTGATTTTATTACTTATATTCACATACCTAGAAGTTCTAATTATGTATCTGATGTGTTGTGTCGGTTTTGTCACTTGGGTGAGCAAAAACACAACACTTGCATGCTTATTTAAGCCAGCTAAACAAGACAAAAGTTTGTGAGTTGGTTAGAAAAACCAAATACACATGAAAACGAAGAAATACAACTAAAAAAAACTAAGAAATAAATGTTAGAGAAGCTTGAGAAACTAGAACCATGAAAATCAAAAATTGACCAACATATAACTACCAATGGAACAATAGATTGATAGGCTAAACACCTTAAAGAAAGGTAGAGACTTATGAGTCCCCTCTTTATCCTTGGGAGGGCTCTTGAGTTCCCTAATTGAGAGCTCTTCTCTTCATATAATGGACAAAATTACAAATGGTGAATAAATACAATGCCTTATCTCTCAAGAGGTGAGTGGAATGGCCTATTGCAATGGTGCTTGAAGTCTTCAAAGAGAAAAGAGGATTCTCAAAGAATAATTATTGAAACATAACAATACCTTGAAGATCTTATTTTCTTATCACACCCATGGCACATATTTATAGCATCCATTCATGGCAAGATATAATTGGTTCATAGTGTGAACAAGGGGCCTTTTAGGACACTTCCTAGCCCTTGACCAGCCTCCAAGCTAGATTTCGCTCAGATATGAGTGTGAAGATCCACAAAGAAATGACAAGATCCATAAGTGCATCGTTCATAGAAGTGAACGATTTTTCTCGTAGACATTCATGCATCTTGCGCACAGTGCGCGTAGCCTGCGCATTATGCGCATTGTGTGAGGGCTTCCTTTGGTGAAATTTGTGCACTTTGATTTTTTGACCCAAGTATATAGTTTTTTTTCCTTTTGGATGGATTTTGGTGCTGTAGGTGGACTAATTGTTGTTGGAATTGATGTTTTTCTTCAACCATTGTGTGCAATGTTGCGGACGAATTTTTAGTGATAAGAGATGCCCCCTGATGTGTAAGGTTAGGAGAATACGTATAACCGAAATACATAAATGTTTCTTTTGTTGAGAGTGTCATTTTAAGGAAGAGTAAAGAGAGGAACTGCAAGAGTGATCAGCCAGAGGGAGAGGGAAAATTGTGGGACCCAAACCTTTCTCAAGGCAGAAAAAAGTAAAATATGTGTACAAACAAGGTGGGCATGCCCCATGCTCATCTCATGAAAGAAAAATGTGGGACTGTAACTGATGATGAATATTGATGTAGATATTTGCAATGCCCTCAGGGGTAGTTAATAACAACAAATGACAGTTTTGAATGGTGAATGGGCTCTGAAGTGAGGCAAGGACGATTGTAAGAATTTTTTATGACTCGTAGGCATTGATGGCCTAACAAATTAAGAGGTCTTCAGCTAGTATTGAACGACTGCAGTGGTATCATAGTAAGACCCACCGTAACATGGGAGTGTGTTGAATTTGAATGTTATGGGGGTCAATGGAATCATAAAGCAATGATGATTCTCTCTGTGTCATCTAAGACTCCTCATTAAAAAGGTAATGAGAGTCAAGATATTTCTGCCCTTCTGGAAACTATGTTTATGTCGACATAAAGGGAGACACGATGCCAAGAAGCTAAGGGATTCTTGAAATATACTGAGTAATATATGATATCGGGTACTAATGGGTAACATGAACGAAGTCAATATGTTGTGGGACTCAAGACTTCCCTTGGTCGGGGAACTTTGAAGGATAACTGGCAACACCCGTAAAATTGGATCTAGTGTCAGGGGGACAACTAGATATGGGATTAAATTGTGCCAGAGGATAACAAAGTGGGAAAACAAAAAGATTGTGGGTAAATGGACTTGGGATACTCGAGTTTTTTAACGCTGTCAATATCAAAAAAGGGTGGATTCCCCAACCAAGGGTGGCATGGGTTTCTTTTCCAGGCAAAAGAAGGCCATCAAGGATGACGACGAAAAAATATATGTATATGTTGCAAACAAAGGCTTTATACAATTTACCAAATAAATAAAGAATAATTTGGGTTGAGTATACAGAGACAAAAATGGGTCCCGCAATGAAAGATGGCATGGCCTATTAGGGTGCAAGTTTTTGAAAGAGAAATGGTGGAGGGTGGGGGCCCCATGGGTGGGTTTATGTATTAGGGAGATGGATGGAGGACAATCTGCAAATGGGAAAACTGATGGTGGATGAGATGGAGGGCTAATGAAACTGTGGAGATGCAGTCAATAGAACCAATATGATATGACCTGGGATTCCATTTGGAAGGTTAGTAATATGATGAGAAGAAGTATGGGGTTCATTCTTGGAAGTGCATAAGACTATCGGGAATCTCATCCCTATGGGATGAAATCAGCATGAGTGTCAAGTTACCAAGGGGAACTGTGAATGGGACAACTCATGTGGGGGAGAGTGATATTATATGATAGTACCAAAATGTGGTAGAGGTGAAGATACTACAAAGCCGAATGTAGGGATCCTAAAGGTAAATGTCAGAGGGTTTGACTAGGATATGCAATTGATTTACAGAGGGAATAATTGCATGCCAGTGTTGAACAAATACTTGAAGGGGTTATAAGATTTATTGAACAAGTACCTGCACACATGAAAACCAAATACCCGACATGAAAAATATATAATGTGAAATATCATATAACAACTATTTGATCAAACTGAAAGTGAGCATGCGTACCTGAACGTGATGTGAGAAAAAGCCTCCTCCAGGGCCTAATGCAGATGATGACCCAGGGAAGAGAGGCAAAGGTCTTTGGGGAGCCATCTCACCGGGGACCAGCTTGAAAGGCACCTGCAGAGCCGAGGGCTAGACAAAGGCGATGACAAGATGACGTTGGTGTTGGACCAGCGAGAGAGCCACAGGGAGATGTCAGGGTCATGTTGGAGGATCTGTGCAGACATTTCAAGTGGGTTCTACAGGGTGTTCCTGAGGGAATATGGGACCACATCTAGGATGAGGAGGTCATGGACCAGTGCGGGGGGGTACCAACAGAGTGGCAGACCCTGATCCATAGAGCAGCAGTGGCGGGGGAAGCGATGACTGGTTATATGCCTCTTGGAGATGGAGGGCCCCTGGCTAGCGGGGTGCCTCCGGATGACAGAGGACCTGGGGGGAGCTCATGGGGCACCTTGAGTGTAATTTTTGTATATATATGGGTTTATGGGCCCAGTTTTGTATAAGATATTGGATACCCATTTTTTTTACTCCTAGGGGTGAGGGGACTCAGGAGCATGTGGGCGATTGTATATGTATATTTTTTGTAAAACATTGGGGACCTTCATGATATATATATGATGGATATATTTTGGATCATTCATGTCTTTATGCTTTATTTTTTTATGTATGATGTATTTTCTATCTGTTGTGAAAAATGTATGATGTTATGTATATAATGTTGTTTAATGTGATAAATGCCAATATAATACTAGGTTAGCCATGTGATATGCTACTTGATTGAGGTGTCTTGGAATATGTGTAAATGTGATGGAATAAAATTTGTGAGATAGAAGTCTAACTTGCAAGTATTTGCGAAAGAGGCAAGGATCGTGAACATGATATACGTTTTTGAGTTGCAGGACCACAAGCTGAGAATATAATAGAATGATAAGGTGACAATTGTGGTGGTGAATGGCCTCGGCAAGGAGACCAATGATGGTGTCGTATTCGTATTGGTTGTTGGTGGTTGAGCCCAAACATATGCCACTGGAGTGGAGTAGGAAATGTGAGGGAGTATAGAGGGCCCAAGCAGCCCAAGCGAGATTATGGGTCCAGCGGCTGGCACCATCGGCGTAACTGATGTGGTAGGATGATGGATGATGCACATGTCAATAACACAGATGATACATCAGACATGAGGAGTGGTGGTGGTAAATAAGAATAAAAACTCTACAAATTTGAACAAAGAGAAACCTAAGGTAGGGGGGCTATGCTTAGGCATAAAACTTCTTTAATTACAACCCGTTGATGGGTTCTTTGAGAGGGTATCCTTCTGGAGAGGCCAAGATGTATGTGCCTTTAGTGAGGCAATGTGGGACGATGAAGGGTCCATGCCATAATGACTTGAATTTCCCATGGACAAGAGTGTCGTGGGTGATATCATAGACTAACACAAGATCACCTTCATTGAATGAGTGAAGGTTGACATGGCGGTCGAAGGTGGCTTTGGACTGTTTTTTAGCTACCTCATTGTGTTGTAATGAAGATCGAAGATCTTCATCAAGTGACTATAAGGTCAATAGGTGTTGCTCCATTGGAGAATTTTGGGTAAGAGATTTATGGAAATGCATAATGTGGGGATTTATCACTCGATAGGGAGGGTGGATTTGATCCCATGGATGAGGTGGAATGGTTTAAAACCGGTGGCAGTTTTGACTATCGTGCGATAATCCCATAAAGAAGAAAACAACATATCATGTCAGTTGGTCTTATGTTTTTTTCTGGTACGTTGTAGCATGGTTTTGAGGACTTTGTTGACAACCTTGACTTGTCTGTTGGACTGAGGGTAGTATGGGGAGGAGAAATCATGGATGAAGCCTAACTTTGAGGAGAGTTCCACAAAGATATCATTCTCAAAGTGTTTTCCATGATAGGAAACTAACTGTAGTGGGACTCTGACCCGGGTAATGACGTGGTTGAAGAAAAAACATGTTGTTGTGTCAGCGGTGTTTTTAAATGTGGGCATGGCTTTGGCCAATTTGGTAAATTAATCCACTGCCATGACAATGTACCTGTGTCCATTACTAGATGGAGGCTAGAAATTCATGAAGTCTATGCCCCATTTACAGAAGGGGTCGGTTGTGATGAAGGGGTGTAGAAGAGTTGGTGGAGATCATTCTTTTTTTTCATAAAGCTGGCATTTGTCACATCACTTGATAGCGTGGATGTAGTCATGAAACAAAGTGGGCCAGAAGTTCCCTGCTTGAATGATTTTTTGGGCGGTGGAAATACCCGAGAGGTGACCACCACAAGCACCATTGTGGAAATCTTTCAAGACTCTGTCAGCTTCGTTGATGGTAAGACATCATCGAAGAATGGTGTTGACCTCGCGTCGATAGAGAATGTCACAAACGAGGAGGTATCGGGGGGGCTGATGGCGAATGCATCGACCATCATCTCGAGAGACATGAGACCCAAAATTCTATGTAAGAAGGTAAACGAGGAGGTCATCGTACCAGGGGTCATCGGAGGGGATGAAAAATAGGTGTTCATCAGGGAAATCCTCATTGATGGGGGAAGCTTTAGCGTCCAAGGGAAAATCCATAATGAGTTCGGCTAGGACGAGAGATTTATTTATTTTGGGAGTAGATAAATCTAGGTCATATTCCTAGAGGATAATAATCCATCGGGAAAATTTTCCATTAATCTGTCGTCGACTAAGAAAGTATTGCATGGGGTTGGAATCTGCGACAACCTTGGTAGTTCGAAGTAGGATATACTATCGCGGTGTTTGGACTGTGAGGACAACTTCTAATGTGAGTTCCTCATCATGATTATACTTCAATGGTGGCCTGGAAAGGTTTTTACTAATGTAGTAAATGACATGTTCATGCCCATCATCTCCTAATTGGACGAGGACTCCTGCGCTTGAGACAACTGAGGCTAATAAGTAGAGGATGTAATCGCGATCATAGTATGGGGGACTAATCAAAGGGAAATTGGATAGGGCGGATTTCAAATGATCAAAATTTGTTTGAGCATGTTCATCCCATCGAAATGGGATATCATGACACAGTAAGTGGAGAAAACCATGTGCACGAGTAGCATAGTCTGGGACAAAGCGACGTAAAAAGTTGGCTTTGACTTGTAGGTTCTGCAGTTGGAATAAATTCCTAGGTGGGGGAATATTTTTGATAGCTTGGACCTTGAGGGGGTCCACAGTGATGCCATGTTGGGAGACAATGAACCCAAGGAGGCATCCAACAGTGACGCAAAAGATGCACTTGAGGGGGTTCAAGCGAATATTGTACTGGCGACATCGTTGGAAAATGATTCGTAAGTCTCCTAAATGTTGGGTTCATTTTTTGGATCGAGTAGTGAGGTCGTCCAAATAAGAAACGATAATGCGAGAAAGATCATGAAAAACATAGGTCATGGCTCATTGAAACGTAGCACCGACATTTTTTAGTCCAAAAGGCATGACGTGATAAGCAAAGGTACCCCAAGGGGTAGTAAAATCGGTTTTGTACTGATCTGTTGGGTGGATTTGAATTTGATTATAGTCAGAGAACCCATCTGTAAAGGAAAGTTCTTCGTGGCCGGTAAAATCATCGATGATTTGGTCGATGAACGAGGTTGGGACATTGTCTTTGGGACAAGCGTGATTGAGATCGCGAAATTCTGTGTAAATGCGAATAGTTCCTTGTTTTTTTTAACAAGGACAAGGTTGGAGACCCATGAAGTGTACACAATGGGGTAAATGAAACCAACAACGTGTAACTTGTCAATTTTGGCTTTGATAGCCACATATTTGGATGGGTGAAGGAGGCGTTGTTATTGATGAACATGGGTGATATCTGGCCAGGTGTTGATTCGATGTTCGATTATAGAAGGATCGAGGCCAGGCATATCCATATATGACCAGGAAAAAATGTCTCGGTATTCTTGAAAGAGAGATTTATAAGAAATGATCTCGTCAGTGGAGAATGCGGCGCCAATGGTGATCTCTTTAACGATTCTTGGCTTAATGGAAATGTCAATTTTGACGTTGGGGGATATGTTTCCCATGTTTCCCTCTTCAAAATCATCGGGATAAGGGATAGGGTTGTTGAACCAGTCAATATGCCCCAAAGGAATAAAATCCTTGGTTTTGATTGCACACAGGGAGGCTTGGGTAGGAGGGTGAAAGGCCTCCTATGAAAGAAAAAGTGCTCGACGATGGAGCACATTCCATGGGAAATCAAGGGTAGTCAGCTCCTTTAGGATATCTTCGTCGCAATGGAAAATGAGAGAATACAGGGGATCCTGGGAGGTGACAAGGGGAACTATCAATGGGTAAGTGTTATTTTATTCGAGGGGTGAGGACGTAGAAGGGATATCATGTACAAGGTGTGATGGCCCACTGGACATAAATTAAATGTCACAATATTGTGGACGATACCTCCTTCGCTCGGGGATTGGCGACAAAATATAATGAATGTCTGTAATGGGAGCCTCCGTGGAGAGTGACTGAGAGGGATCTGACTGAGACGTGTGGCGTACTGCAGCTAATGTTTGGCGGAATTGAGGTAGATCTTGGAAATGATGAGTGTAATGGCCATATTCTGAGCATATGGCACAAGCGAATTTGGTTTGTAACCCTTTATTGTGTGTGGTTGAGGACTCCATAGTAGAAATGGATGTACTTGGTGTAGTAGTAAGCAATGGGGTTTCTTTGGGGATATGGATAAGATTTCATAACTCAGGAAAAGTAGGACATTTGTTAGTGGGGTGTCCTTCTCTTTCGTATAGTGCACAAGGAGGTTGATATCAGGGAGGAAGTGGACCTATGGGCTCGTTCTTCCTTCATCTTCCCCTAGTGGTGGTGGTGTGGAAGGATCCTGTATTGGGATTTGCATCTGTAATCCATTTTTTTGAGGAGGGAGAGATGGTGTAGGAACCATAGTGGGTGGATGGAGATACCATACAGGGATGGAAAGAACCATGTTTGGAATGGTGAGAGTAGTAGCTACCTAGAATGCTTGGACTCCAGGTGGGGGGTAGAAAAATGGAATTTGTGTAATGGCTTGGG